>CAUYQV010032311.1:0-15530 GCA_963574575.1 Galagoides demidoff
CCCAGCTACTTGGGAGGCTGAGGCAGGAGACTCGCTTGAGCCCAGGAGTTGGAGGTTGCTATGAGCTGTGATGCCATGGCACTCTACCCAGGGGGATAGCTTGAGGCTCCGTCTCAAAAAAAAAAAAAAAAAAGAAAGTAAATGTACCCCCTCAGCCCCTTAAGAGGAGCAGAAACTAATAGTCACTCGCCCCAAAGAGGCAAGGTCAGCCCAGCAGAACCGAGGCCTGGGGCTACTCAGGCCAGTATAGGCAAGGGATGGGGCGCACCTGACCCCTGCCTCTCACCCCCAGCTGCCGGGCACTTCTGATGACTGTGGCTGGACTGAAGCTTCTGCGCTCAGCCTTTTGCTGCCCACCCCAGCAGTACTTGACTTTGGCCTTCACTGTCCTGCTCTTCCATTTTGACTACCCACGCCTCTCCCAGGGCTTTCTGCTTGACTACTTCCTCATGTCCCTGCTCTGTAGCAAGGTGAGCTCTTGGCTATGGCCCAGACATCAGGTAGTTGAACTGGGAGGAGAGTTCTTCTGCCTAGGTGGGAGGAGACTATCCCAGAGGCCTGTGGCCCACACTGCTCTGTATCAGCTGACTGTGGGCCTTCACAGCAGCTCCTTGCAGAAGGGTTACTTGCGTTCTCTTTATACAGAGGAAACTGAGGCCTCAGGTCTTCAGGGGACTGGTGGTCAGCCAGGATTTGACCCTAAATCTGTCTGACCCTATGACTACCATCCTCAGAAATGGTTAGAATGTGGCCTTGTACCCTGGATGCCAACCTTCAAGCTCTGCCCACTGCTAGCCATGGCCCTGGAGGCCAGTTCACAGCAGAGTTTCGGATCTGGTTGTATATAGATGCTCTCCTAGGCTGTGGCATTTCTAAGGGGGTTGGAAGGGGGTCACTTTGAATAAAGGACCACTCACTTGCACTGTACTAGAGATTTGGGGTGATGCCTGGGACCCCAAGAAGGCCTGAGCCTTAGAAAAAGAAAGCCTGAGCCTTTTTCTCACTTGTGGGCATTCTGTTCTTATTTTCTGGCTGAACCCAAGAGGGTAGACTACTAGACTTGTTCCCCTCTGAGAGCAGGGCTTATGACTGTCCCTTGACTTTCAATGCCATAGTCCAGGTCAAGCATCACCAGTGGTCTAGTGGCATGACCTGTCAAGTCATTTACCTTCTTTATCTTTTCCAAACGTCAGCATTTCTATCTCTGAAATGAGACAGCAATTGAATTGGAAAGGCCCCAGGATTGTTGTGTAAATTAAATGGTTAATGTCCCCTTAGAGTTCAGTCAGGGGTTGTTAATAGTATCAGCTGCTGAGAGACAAGGGCTCTGGGCCTGGTAGTGATTTTGTCTTGATCTCATGTGGGCAGCCAGTGGGGTGGCCCAAGGCTCTGAATGAGACCTAGCTTCTGGGTCTTCCGTGAATGACCCATGTACGTCTTTTATCTCTTTCCCTTGCCTCCCTGTCAGCTGTGGGACCTGCTGTACAAGCTTCGTTTTGTGCTGACCTACATCGCACCCTGGCAGATCACCTGGGGCTCGGCTTTCCATGCCTTTGCCCAGCCCTTTGCAGTGCCACGTATCCAGCCTGCTGTCCATCGTCTGGGTGGGGGTGTGCAGGGAGGGCTGCCACCTGGGCAGCAAGACTGGTGAGGGGAGGCTGGGAGGTCCCTCAAACCCACCACCTCCTTGACTCCAGCCCAGACTCAGCCATGCTATTCGTCCAGGCCCTGCTCTCAGGGCTCTTCTCCACACCACTCAACCCCTTGCTCGGTAGTGCTGTCTTCATCATGTCCTACGCAAGGCCTCTGAAGTTCTGGGAACGTGACTACAAGTGAGTCTCATGGTAGATAGGGGTAGTTTTGGAGCCCAGGCTGGACAGCGCTAGCAAGTGTGTGAGTGCTGGGACCTGGAGGGGACACTTGAGATAGCAGATAAAATGAACGTAGAGCCTGTACCAGGCTAAGGCCTTGGGCTCACAACAGGAGGCCAGTTGGGCCAGGGAGTAAAGCCCAGCTTCCCTGATACCTGGCTGTGTGGTTCTGGGTGAGTCCTATCATGTTGCCAAGCTCTAGCCGCCTCATCTGTATAATGGGGCTATCATGGCCAGTGTCTGCCTCGTGGCACAGGGGGGACCAGGAGGCAGAGAGGATACAGTGATGGGCAGGTACAAGTTGTGGTATGAATTGCCAGCTGACCCTTGGCCTACTGTATCATTCTTTCTCTGAACAGCACTAAACGTGTGGATCATTCCAATACCCGCCTGGTCACACAGCTGGACCGGAATCCGGGTGTGTACCCAGCAATCTAGGGGGCTTTGGGGAAGGGCCTTCCCAGGGAGGGAGCCTTGCTTACTAGTCACTTTGTTCTGGGTCCCAGGTGCTGATGACAACAACCTCAACTCCATTTTCTATGAGCACTTGACACGCTCGCTACAGCACACACTCTGTGGGGACCTGGTGCTGGGCCGCTGGGGCAACTATGGCCCTGGTGACTGCTTCGTCCTAGCCTCTGACTACCTCAACGCTCTGGTACACCTCATTGAGGTTGGCAATGGCCTCGTCACCTTTCAGCTGCGTGGCCTTGAGTTTCGGGGTGAGCTGCAGGGCCAAGTTGGGTGGGCAGGTGCCACCTGTGCCTAGTGCAGGGCACTGTATTTGGTCCTGTGTAGGGGCTGGGTTCCAGTTCTGCTCCACCTTGGTAGGCTGGTGTCCCCGGGCAAGGCTCTTCCTCCCTGAGCTTGTTTTCCACTTAGTGAGCTGGCAGGTCTCTTTGGGCCAAGCCTTGTCTCTCCCCTGACCTTGGGTCCATAGTGATGCCAAGTCTCTGTGGTGAAAGCTTGGGCCTGGATCTCCCTTAGCCTGCTCTGGGGCCTCAGGCTTGGCTTCACTGGGTACCATGCACAACCCCTGGTGAGTGAGCCAGCCTTTACTCTTAGAAAGATGTGTTGGATACCAGCTTCAGAAAAGTCCCCATGGGTTCAGAGGCTTGTGAACATTGTGACTTTGATCAAGTCACTGCCCCTCTTTGAGTTTCAGTCTTTGCCCCTATAAATGAGGAGCTATACCCCTGTCCTCCTGCCCTTCCTGGAATGCTGGGCGTTAGGAGGAGAAAGGTGCTCGTTTGTTAATCCATTCATTTAATAATGTTTATTCCCCTAGTGTCCCAAGGTTGGGGGTGAATGGCAGCAGGCTGCAAATGACATGTTGGGCACTCACTGGGGATGGGGCAGGTAGGGATTATCTTAGCGGGCCCCTAACTCAGTTCCCCTACCCTGACAGGCACATACTGCCAGCAGCGTGAGGTGGAGGCTATCACCGAGGGTGTGGAGGAGGATGAGGGCTGTTGCTGCTGTGAGCCTGGCCACCTGCCACGGGTTCTGTCCTTCAATGCCGCTTTCGGGCAGCGCTGGTTGGCCTGGGAGGTGACAGCTAGCAAGTACGTGCTGGAGGGCTACAGCATTAGTGACAACAATGCTGCCTCCATGCTGCAGGTCTTCGACCTCCGCAAGATCCTCATCACCTACTACGTTAAGGTACAGTGGGCAGGGTGGGCATGCAGCTGGGCCACAGGGCCCACCGACCAGAATTTTCCTGAGTACTATCTTCTGGATTGTTGGGAGCTGGTTTTGCCCAAGGGAAGTAGATGGCTTATAGTTTAAATGTTCTCCAAGGTGCTACGGCTGGACAGCAGGCCCCCAGGGGCCCACATGGCCCTGGTGATTTGAGTACTCAGGGCGGGAAAGGCCTACCTTGGGCAGGGAGTATGGGGCAGGTGGGCAGCACATACACAAATTCCCTCACAGGGTTACTGGTTCCAGGGCCAAGGGCAGCCTATGAAACCATCAGCCCCCATTCCACCCAACACCCAGCAATGATGGAGCAAACAGTGGTCATGTTAATGTGGCTGCCAAGCAGTGGTGCTTACAGTGGGGTGGGCTCTGTGCGTGGCAGAGACACTCTCCTGAGCTGGGTAGAATTTACTATACTTTTCAGGAGAGACCCTGCTGTCTCACAGGTGTGGAAGGTGGCTACCAGAAGGGTTGCCTGAGGCTCCAGAATCAAGAGAAAGTGACAGAGCCAAGCTTTGAACCCAGGCCTACCAACTGAGCCACTGAGCTTTCCTGCCTCAGCCTGGGGTTTTCAGACCAGGCCTGAGGGTCTCAAGATCTTTTGGGAGCCAGGTGTAGTGATGCCTGTCTATCATTCCTGCTACCCGAGAGGCTGAACAGCAAGGATTGCTTGAGCCCAGGAGTTCAAGGGACATAACAAGACTCCCATCTCTGTTTAAAATAAAAAAGCCCTATTGAGGGATTGTGAAGTTGGTGAGGCATAGTGCAGGGCACAGAAGACACCTTGGGCTAGGAATTCTGGACCATCCGGAATGTTAGCTTGCTTGCTGTGCCTCAGTTTACCTATTTGAGAAGTGGGTTTATTGCAGTTCTGTAAGATGGCAGGAATGATGAGGCTTTGTAGCACCCTGAATAAGGGCACTGTGGGAGTAGGGTGGGTTAGTGGTCACAGCCCAGGCCCCTATGTGCCTTCTTAGGATCTGCCCTAGAACCCCATGTAGGGCCTGAAAGGGTGACCTCTTGAGACCCAGGTGACCCTGCCACTTGCGATTCTCTTAGCTTCTACATACCCCTACTTGTCTTTTTGCCTCCAAATGGACATCTATTCATGCTACACATCAGAGAAGCTGTAACTTGTGTCATTCCTCTCGTCCTCCCAGCCACTCCTAGAGAAGAGTTTGTGAGCTCCCCCTCCCCCACTTTCATCATGAAAAGGGCCATAGTCCAGAGAGGGACATTGCCAGTTCCAGGTCACCCAGGGGTCATGGTCCTGTCTGCCTTCCTGACCCATCTTAAGAGAAGTGCCGTTGCCTGGGGGTTCTGCTGTCTTCCACAACTGCACTTGAAGTTGTGCGTGGTCTTCTGATCACTGCACCAGGTGCCCATCAGGCTGGGGTGGTGGGCTGAGAGCGCCCCAGCCCTTCCAGGTTTATTGCAGGGGAAGCTGACTTGCCACAGCTAAAGCTGCCACAGAGGCTAGGCAGAATCAGGGCCAGTAGAGGCACTTGAGGGCCTGTGGAAGGCTTTGTTAAAGATGAATGTGGAGTGAAGTTTGGAAGGACAACAGGGTGGCTGCAGGTAGGTGAGGCAGGTGTGTATGGGTGCACCAGGCAGCCAGTAGACATGAGGCAATGTCCCAGTTAGAGCCATATGTCCTTGCCAGTTTCCACGCTTAGCCAGACCAGGCAGAGCCCCTCAACTCTCCCTCAGTGCCCTCCCGCCCCAGCAGCTGTTTGAGGCCCTCGGCTTTTTCCAGCTTGCATTTGGGTCATTTTGCCCAGGCTCTTGGCCTCTTCATGGCTCACCACAGCCACCCTGCTGGATACCCCTACTGCCTGGGTACCTTGTTCATGGCCAGCTGCATCCCCGTCCCTAGGCCTGGACTTCCCCGTGCCTTACCCAGGCCCAGGACCAGCTCCATTAGCTCCATCTCAGCATAGCATATGGAATCCTTGTATCCTCGTTGCTGCCAGCTGCCAGCCTAATACTACTTATCCATCCTGACTGTGCTACCTCCTACTTTCCAAAGCTCTTCTTATTTGCCCAAATCCCTACTTAGAAACCACAGGGCCTCTTAACAAGGGGACCAGGAGCCCTCAACTTTGGACACAAGATGTGCCTCTGGATTTTTTCTGAGGAGAGGCCATTTGGCTGTCATACTTTAGCTGCCTAAAGGGACCCATGACCCATGGCAGGCAGCCTTCTACTTCAGCCTGACTATTCAGGTCTGAACCCTACAGTGTCATGTTGTTGAAAGTCCAGGTTCAAGTTCCAGTTCAGTCTGTCCTGCTATATATGACATCAGGCAAGGCTGACTGATATCTGACATCTGTTTGAGCCTATTTCTCTTACAAATGGAGAATATTCTAGGGGAATGGAAGGAGGCAAACAAATGCTGTCTGCCAGCACTTGCCATAGCACAGGAACTTCCAGGTCACTCTGGAAGTGGGAACTCTTCCTGTTGGTTTTCTTGCTTCTCTCCCTGGCATAGGGGAGGGGAGCCAGCTTGCCTACTGGTTTCAAGGGACTGAGGTGGGCTCTAGGAGGTGAGGGTCCTAGAAAGCAGACTGTCTCAGTCTAGAAGAGAAGCCTCTTTACCCTGATGATCCTTTCTCCCATGGCAAGGGCTGGGGCAGGGCCAGGCCCCACCCTGACACCTGCCACTCCTCTCCCAGAGCATCATCTACTATGTAAGTCGCTCACCGAAGCTGGAGGCATGGCTGAGCCATGAGGGTATCGCAGCTGCCCTGAGACCCGTGCGGGCCCCTGGCTATGCCGACTCAGACCCTACCTTCTCACTGAGTGTGGATGAGGACTATGACCTTCGCCTCTCTGGTCTCTCACTGCCCTCCTTCTGTGCAGTGCACCTAGAGTGGATCCAGTACTGTGCCTCCCGGCGCAGCCAGGTCAGGCGCTACCACCTGCAGGCTGCCTGCCTGGGGGTCTGGGGACCTGGGCATATCCAGTTCACTCTGCATTTAGGTTCCTCTCACCCTGAACCTCCCTCACCCTGGGCTCTAGCCCCCACCCCAAGTTCCTTGTCCTGCGTCTTAAGTGGGTTCTGGGGACGGGGGTCCTTGTGCTGCAGCCTGTGGACCAGGATTGGAACTCGCCGCTGGTCACGCTGTGTTTTGGCCTATGTGTGCTGGGCCGCCGGGCCCTGGGGACAGCTTCACACAGCATGTCTGCCAGGTGAGTGCCCACACATCTAGCTGGGCCTGCTGCTCTCCTACTCCCAACCCCTCCGTGAAGAGTTTTGTGTTTCTTCCTGGAAACTCATTGGTCCTTCCTATTGGTGTAGCTCTTCTCACATGGGCAAGCCATTATTTAGCCTGCTCTTTGCCACTTTGTGAGGGACACGAGGAGATACAGCTTGTTGTCAAGATGGGGAAACTGAGGCCCAGCATGAGGAAGAGTCTTGGTTCAGATTGTTCTGAAGCCTTAGATCCCTGGCTCCTTCCCACCCTTCTTGTTCACCTCCTTATTCTTCTTCCCTGCTCAGTCTGGAGCCCTTCCTCTATGGACTGCATGCCCTGTTCAAAGGGGACTTTCGCATCACTTCCCCACGGGATGAGTGGGTTTTTGCTGACATGGACCTGCTTCATCGTGTCGTGGCGCCTGGGGTTCGCATGGCCCTCAAGCTTCACCAGGTCAGGGAGGGGTTGTCTAGACAGCATGGGGGGGTGGGGGATGAAGCTATTCCTCAGGGCAGGGTCCACTGACCCAGTCCTCTTATCTTCCCTGCTAGGATCACTTCACATCCCCAGATGAATATGAGGAGCCATCAGCCCTGTATGATGCCATTGCAGCCAATGAGGAGCGGCTGGTCATCTCTCATGAGGGTGACCCAGCGTGGCGTAGTGCCATCCTCAGCAACACACCCTCCCTGCTGGCACTGCGCCACGTCATGGATGATGCCTCTGATGAGTACAAGATCATCATGCTCAACCGGCGCCACCTCAGCTTCCGAGTCATCAAGGTGGGGGCGGCCTTGCCCACTCCAGCCCAGCCCCTCTTCTTTGGGCCAGCCCTCTGACCCTAGCACGTGGCTGCCCGCAGGTGAACCGCGAATGTGTGCGTGGCCTGTGGGCTGGACAGCAGCAGGAGCTGGTGTTCCTGCGCAACCGCAACCCTGAGCGCGGCAGCATTCAGAATGCTAAGCAGGCACTTCGCAACATGATCAATTCCTCCTGTGACCAGCCGCTGGGCTACCCCATCTACGTGTCTCCCCTCACCACCTCGCTGGCTGGCAGTCACCCCCAGCTGCGGGCACTGTGGGGTGGCCCCATCAGCCTGGGTGCCATTGCCCGTTGGCTCCTACACAGCTGGGAGAGGTGAGCCCTCAGCACCACCCCTGAGGCCTGCAGAAGGGATGAGGTATGGGGTGTGAAGGAGAAGCTGAGGTGTAGTGAGGTGAAGCAACACCCTCCTTGGCCCCAGAGTGAGGGAGTGCTAGAGCCTGAGAGATGACCCTGTCCCAGAGCTTACCTGATTCCTTCAATGTCTTATCCTCAGAGGTGACAGTAGCTTTTAACCTTTAAACACAGTTGACAATGCCTCCCTCAAAAAGCCTTGGGAAGTAGCCAGCAAAACCTCTTAGAGGTGAGGATCCTAGGGCACAGAGCTGTTAGATGATTTGTCCTGGGCCTGGGGACTTGTCCTCTTGAGGCCTGTGGCCTTAGCCATGTTCCCCCTGTGACCCTTTTACCTCCCTACTCCCAGGCTTCATAAGGGCTGCGGTGCTGGATGCAATAGTGGTGGGAACGTGGATGACTCAGACTGTGGTGGGGGAGGTGGCCTGACCTCCCTCAGCAATAATGCCCCCTTGGCACACCCTACGCCTGAGAACACAGCAGGTGAGCAGGCGGGGCTGGGCTGAACCCATGGGTGAGGAGAACAGCCCAGCTGAGGTCTCTGCTCTTATCTGTCTCCCACAGGCAGTGGCGACCAACCCCTCCCACCAGGCCCTGGCTGGGGGCCGCGGCCCTCCCTGAGCAGCTCTGGTGATGGGCGTCCCCCAGCTCTGCTGCAGTGGCCACCACCTCGGCTGCCTGGGCCACCCCCTGCCTCACCTGCCCCCACTGAGGGTGCCCGGCCCTCACGGCCCCCTGGCCCTGGTCTCCTCTGTTCTGAGGGTCCCAGTGGGAAGTGGAGCCTTGGGGGTCGGAAGGGGCTGGGAGGATTTGATGGGGATCCAGCCTCAGGGAGCCCTAAAGGAGGTACCCCTAAATCTCAGGTAAGGGGTCTGTGGGAAGGTCACATTGCTGGAGACTCAGGTTTGCTTGCCCGCCAACTTCTCTGTCTTTCCCAGGCGCCTCTAGACCTCAGCCTCAGCCTCAGCTTCAGCCTCAGCCCAGACATCAGCACTGATGCCTCACCTCCTAGAGCAGCCCAGGACATTCCTTGCTTGAACAGCAGTGCCCCTGAAAGTGGCACACCTACTGGGGCTGCAGGCGACTGGCCTGCCCCTGCTGAGGAGCGTGAGAGCCCAGCAGCCCAGCCATTGCTAGAGCACCAGTACTGACTACCCTGGTACCTGCTGGACCCCATCCCAGGACTTCAGCAACTTGGATTCCTTGTGCTGCCTCTGGCTTTCTATGCTGGACCACAGAACTGAGTGGCTTTGGCTCTCATGTCTGAACCTTGACCTTTGGCTGCCTCAGCCGGAGTACTAGAACTAAATGGCCCAGACCTCTGACCTTGACCCCTGGTCTCTGTCCTCCCTAGTCCAGGGTCTGGGTCTGGGCTTCCCAAACCGAGGCAGTCAGCCTTCCAACCTGGCCCTAATAGCTGAACCATGGGCTGGTCCCACTTTGAGCCCATGGCCAGGACCAATTCAGCCCCTGGGTCTGCACTGCCTGTAGGGGTGGCCCCTTTGGCCTGGACTGGGGCTTTAAGTGTGGGAAGGGTGGTTTTTTTTTTTTTTTCTTTTTTTTTCGTGCTTCAGAGACACCAGAATTAATAACACTATTTTTGATTTTGGTTGGCAATTTCTTCTTCCACCTAGGAATGGGTACAGGGTGGAGGTGGCCAAGTCAGGGAACATGAGCACAGAAAGGAGGGGTGAAGATAGCAGGGCTGGGGTATGGTAGAGACCAAAGGTCGGACCAAGGTGGAATTCAGGTTAAGACTGGGTCTTCCTCCCCACAAGGCTGTTGCCTTTCCAAGCCTGAATGTGAAGGTGGTTATATTTCATTTCCCACCCCTGTATGTTCAAAGACTTCCAGCTCTAGTGGCCCCTGCTTTTAACAGCCTTGATCTTGGCTAAAGTCTTTTTTTTTGAGACTACGTCACCCTTGGTAGAGTGCCATGGCATCACAGCAACCTCAAACTCTTGGGCTTAAGCGATTCTCTTGCCTCAGCCTCCCAAGTAGCTGGGCCTCTGGCGACTTTTTGATTGCAGTTGTTGTTTAGCAGGCCCTGGTCGGTTCGAACCTGCCAGCCCTGGTGTATGTGGCCAGCACCCTAAACACTGAGCTACTGGTGCGAGCCTAAAACCTTTATCTGAGTCTCAGTTGCTCCAAGTTATAAAGCAATAACACCTGTCTAAGGTGTATTATTGAGAATCAGAAAGCATATGTAGAGCAATTTCCCAGCGCCCATTACTGAGTAAGTGCTTAATGTAATAGTCGCAGTTCCGGAACACCTGTATGCCAAACACAGCAGGACACTCCTCTAGCTCTCCCGGGTGGTCTGTAGAGCAGGTACACTTTTCTCATTTCTCAGCCCCGGAAACGGCCTGAGAGAGTCAGTGTGGCAGCTGGACGGTCGACCGAAGAAAGTCATTGTGGTCCCTGGAGGCCCGAGGGCTCGCTAGGGCTAAGCCTGCCTTGGGATGGGCTGACCACCTCCAGGCCTGGAACTGGAATCCCCGCCCGCGGCGCTTCCCGCGGCGGAGGACTCCCGGCTGGCCCCGCCCCTCTGAGGAGGCCCCGCCCCCGGAAAGGCTCCGCCCCCAGGCGGAGCCGGCGCCCGGAGCGGTAGCGGGAGAGCAGCCGCGGGACCCCAGCGCGGGAGGCGGCGGTCGGGCGGGAGCCCCAGAGGTACTGGGGGAGGGAGGGGTACGGGAGGCACCGCTGTCGGGCTGGACAGGGGAGAAGGTTGTCCAGCCGTGGGCCCTGGTGGTGTGTGTGCATAGTGTGGTTCCTCGCCAAGTTCGCCGCCTGCATACTCCCAACCTCCGGACTCCAGCGCAGTCCGGAGTCAATTTGTCCAGTCCTCTGCCTCTGGCTCCCCACTCCTGTCCCCTCCTCTGCGAGATGGCCTAGCCGGGCTAGGCTAGTGACCTGAGTGGATGCGGCAGCTACTGGCTCTTCTCGGCGGCGCTGGCGACTGCCCATGCTGCCAAATGTGTGTGGGGCTCCCCTTCTTACTGCTCTGCCTCCTCCCCAGCTTTTACACACCACCCCCAGTCTCTGGCCTGGCCTGGGAGGAAACATCTGTCGCGCCCCCTAGCAGCAGAAATGGGGTCATGACCTCCAGATGTGCTGGGAAGCGGCCAGCGCCTCCTCCTGGGCCGGCCAGGCCTTCCGGATCTGTGGGGGTGGGGCAGCCCCCCCAGTGACACAGGCCGTGAGGAATGTTCCGGCCTCAATGGACCCTGTGTGAAGCTGCAGGGTGGAGAGTAGAGCCCAAGAACACCCTCTAAGGCAGGGCCAGAACAAGAGGCAGCTCCCAAGCTGGGCACACACACATTAATAGAGCTAACCCACAGCATGCAGACCACATCTTATATGGAGCAGGGCCTGCATAGACTCCCCTCATGACCTCTTTCCCCCACCCTCCCACACTAGGGTCTGGGCTCAAACATACATGTGTCCAGAGGTTGGCATATGGGGCAGGGGCCTGGATCTGCCAAGCACACATGGCTAAGCACACTTGCTTCACTCCTTTCAACGTTCCAACAGTCTTTAGAAGGGACAGAAATATTTAACCTCGTTTTAGAGATGAGAAAACAGCAGTTCAAAGTCAGCACCAGAACTTATCCTTGGAGAAACCAAGGTAGGATGCTCCCAGAGCTAGGGAGGCCTGCATTTGCTTGGTTCTTGAGGCCCCAGCCAAGGGGAACATGGAGCCCAGCTCCACGTGATGCCATTAGATGATGCACAGAGGCCAACCTCACATACCTGTACCCCAGTGGAGGGTGCTCAACTCTCTGTCCTGGCTGACTGCTCCATCCAGGGCTTACCATGGCATGGTTTCCCCTCAAGTTCTCACCCCACCCTTAGCATCTGCCTCTGGCTTTGTCACATTTCCGCAGTAAACAGGACCCCGGGGCCTTGGGTGTCTCAGTTTTACATCCTGTGAGACCTTCAGCCTCAGTCCAACCCCCACTCATTCTATACCTAAGCACACAGCAGTGGGCAGGTGCAACTCAGTTTAGGCCCTGGAGACTGACCGACCAAGCTGAGATCCTAGCTCTGATGGAATTGGTTCAGGCAAGAGCATTGCACTTTGATCTCCTGTCACTTGGAGTTCAGCCCTCCTGTTCACATCAGTGAGACCAAGAAGGCAGAAGTCCGTAGGGCTTCCAATTCCAGCAATGGGGCTGGGTCAATATGACTTCCTCTCTTTCCCCAGGCACAGGCATAGCAGCCTGCAAAATAGTGGGCCTGGGCCTGTCCTTGAAGGCAAGGTGACTTGGGTCCCATGACTGAGCTGGTGTGACCCCAGCACCTTTCTCAGGATGTGGGGGCTGGGGTGGGAGCTGGGCCCAGAATTGGGGCCATTTCCTGTGCTGAAGGAAGTCTTCATGTCATTCCTGCTGCGCTGCCACTACTCCCTGGGAACCCTTATGTCCTTGAGGTATGGAGGCTGTGAGGACTAGGGCATTGAGACCAGGCCTCTGGGTGCTTAGCTCCCCAGGGACCCTGAAGGAAGTGGGAGGGGCAGGGAGGAAGGTCTCTGGGGACAGGACGTCCTCCCTTTGTCAAGTAGGCAAGACCCAAACACCAGTGGCCAAATGGGTTTTCCGTCCTACCAGAGACAAGCTGTCTGTACAGTTGGGCTAGGCCTTTGCGGGACCCTTACCCCGAGCCCAAGCCAAGGCCAAGTTGTGTGGGTGGGAACCAGGAGACACTGTCAGCCCCTGGGTTGCCCAGGTGCCAGGACCCTCAGGGCCAAGGCACAATAACCCAGCCCCTGGCTCAGCCCAGATAAGCCGGGGAGGGGGCTGGAAACCTCAGCCCTAGGCAGACAAGGAAGTGGCCAGGAAAGCGGAAGCAGCTTTGATGGTCTCGGATGGGGCCGGAAGCCAAACGGGTGGTGGAAGACCGGGCTAGGGGCCTGGGTTCCTGTTTTCTGCCCAAGTCCCTCTAAGTAGCCCCCTCCTCTTTCAGGGCAGGAACCGCTGCCATAATCTTGGCCAACTGGTTGGGCACTAACCACCTGTGCCCGCCAATGTGGCCCGGGCCCTGGAAAGTAAGGCTGGCAGAGCATGCCCATGTGGGCTGGTGGTGTGGGCAGCCCTCGGCGGGGCATGGCCCCTGCACCCACAGATGACCTCTTCGCCCGAAAGCTGCGCCAGCCAGCACGGCCTCCACTGACACCACATACCTTTGAGCCGAGGACAGCCCGAGGCCCACTCCTGCGCAGTGGCAGCGATGCAGGCGAGGCCAGGCCCCCCACGCCAGCCAGTCCCCGTGCCCGCGCCCACAGCCATGAAGAGGCTGGCCGCCCTGCTACAGCTTCTACACGTCTGTTCACTGACCCTCTAGCACTTCTAGGATTGCCAGCAGAGGAACCCGAGCCTGCTTTCCCGCCAGTGCTTGAGCCCCGATGGTTTGCCCACTATGATGTACAGAGCCTGCTCTTTGATTGGGCTCCAAGGCCACGAGGGACGGGGGGCCACACTGAGGCCAGCTCTGGGACACTGGCTTCAGCTGAGGACCAGGCTGTGAGCTCAGACTTGCTGCTTGGGGCCCCTGGCTTTGTGCGTGAGCTTGGGGGTGAGGGTGAGCTAGGCTTGGGTGGACCAGCACCTCCACCTGTGCCCCCCACGCTGCCCAATGCGGCCGTTTCTATCCTGGAGGAGCCACAGAACCGAACCTCAGCCTACAGCTTGGAGCATGCAGACCTGGGTGCTGGCTACTACCGCAAGTACTTCTATGGGAAAGGTGAGGGGAACGCAGTCCCAGGGTGGGACAGGAAGATCTGGGGCAGAGGTCCCTGTCACTGTAGTACACACAGTAGAATTCATCAACTATTCTTTCCCTCTAAAGTCCCTAGCCATAAGAAAGATCAGGAGCTGAGCTGGGGGTCCTTCTGGACCCACAATTAACCCCCTCCTTAAGGCCAACCCTGGCCTGTCGCCCCCAGCCTGGGAATACCTCTGCCTCCATCTGGTTCATCCTCGTAACCTTTCAGGATGGGGGTTTATTTCCTGTCTACATTCCTGTGAGGTGAAGACTCAGGCCTGAAAGCCCTGCACCTGGGATTCTTGGTTCTCAGCATTGCTGCCAAGAAAGGGCTTCAGGACCAGGAAGGGAAAATGTGGGCGTGGTGGGCAGCACTGAGGCAGGATAGATTTAGGCCTAGAAACAGGCCCCTAGTTCTAGTTCTGGGTGGGTAAGTGATGTGGGTGGGGATACATAGGGGGCAGGGCTCAGCCTAGGCCCTACATTTGGTGGCAAGTTGGAGCCTCATGCTGTACTTAATGATGGGCATGGTGGTGTGGGCGGGACTGCCTGGGTGGGACTGATCATTCACAGCCTGACCCCTTAGAACACCAGAACTTCTTTGGGCTGGACGAGGTGCTGGGCCCAGTGGCAGTGAGCCTGCGGCGGGAGGAGAAGGAAGGCAGTGGAGGGGGCACCCTGCACAGCTACCGTGTCATCGTGCGGACCACACAGGTGGGTTGGGGTCATTGGTTCAAGCTGTGGGTTGCCCTTCCTGCACCTTGTATGGATTCTGAGCTCCCCTGCTCTCCATCCTCAGCTCCGGACCCTCCGTGGCACCATCTCGGAGGACGCACTGCCACCGGGGCCCCCTCGGGGCCTGTCCCCAAGGAAGCTTCTGGAGCACGTGGCACCAAGGTTGAGTCCGACCTGTCTGCGCCTAGGCTCAGCTTCACCCAAGGTGCCTCGCACGCTGCTCACACTGGATGAGCAAGTGGTGAGTGCCCAGGGAGCCCCCAGCCTTACAGCTAGACCTGGTCTGAATCCAGGGTGCCTAGCTCTCAACCCCCTAGCTCTGACCCTGACCCTGGGATGGGCAGTGACCCCTAGTTTTTCAGATAGAAGGCATCAGAAGTCATCTAGAACCTTGATTCTCAAAGTGAGGTCTGTAGACCAGTAGCATCCACAGTCTGCCCTTTAAAAACTCAGGAGGAGGCCAGATGAGTGGTGCTCACTGCTTCTTGAAGTTGCCCAGTGTACTCTGGGACATAAGGCCAGTTGGAAGTCATTCCCTACTCTATAGAAAGCTGCTCACTGGCTGAGTCTCCTCCTCAGTTTCATTCAACCCATCAGTCATTCAACAAACATTTCCTCACATGTTCTTGGTGTCAGCCCCCAGATTGGCAGCTGGGGATAGGTCCAGACCAGATATTCGAGTAGCTCATAGCTGAGTAGTGGAGGGAGACCCACAGAATTGTTGAAATACAGAAGCAGGATAATAGCCAAAGGGTGGTGTCAAGGGCTCCTTGGGGTTACAAAGGCAGTGGTGATGACCCTTCCTCCGCCAGAGTTCCCAGCACAAAAGAAACATAAGAGCTGGCTCAGCGCCTGTGGCTCAATTGGCTAAGGCGCCAGCCACATACACCTAAGGTGGCGGGTTCGAATCCCGAGCCCGGGCCCGCCAAACAACAATGATGGCTGCAACCAAAAAATGGCCGGGCGTTGTGGCGGGCGCCTGTGGTCCCAGCTACTTGGGAGGCGGAGGCAGGAGACTCGCTTGAGCCCAGGAGTTGGAGGTTGCTATGAGCTGCCATGGCACTCTACCCAGGGGGATAGCTTGAGGCTC
>CAUYQV010032312.1:0-42706 GCA_963574575.1 Galagoides demidoff
GCCCAGCTATTTTTTGGTTGTAGTTGTCATTGTTGTTTGGCAGGCCCTGGCTGGGTTTGAACTCACCAGCTCGGTGTATGTGGCAAGAGCCCTAGCCGCTGAGCAACAGGTGCCACGAGCCACTGTCATGTTTTTATATAGAACTAAACCTTAAATCTGGAAATTGCCAATTGTTTTAGTTTGCTAGGACTACCATAAGAAAGTATTGCACACTGGGTGCCTTAAATAAAAGAATTTTTTTCCCTTTTAATTTCTCATTTATTTTCTGGAAGTTAAAGTTCAAATCCAGATGAAAACAAAGCTAGTTTCTTTTAAGGGTCTTTTGTCCTGGCTTATAGACTTCTTTTCTTTGTATCTTCACATGGTCTTTTGTGTGTTTCTGTATCCTGATCTCTTCTTTGAAGGACACCCGTCACATTGAATTAGGGCCCACCCTAATGAGATTATTTTATTATTATTTTTTAAAATTTCTTTTTTTTAAATTAAATCATAGCTGTGTACATTAATGCAATCATGGGATACAGTGTGGTATTTTCATATACAATTTGAGATATTTTCATCAAACTGGTTAACATAGCCTTCATGTCATTTTCTTAGTTATTGTGTTAAGACATTTAAATTCTACTTTTAGAAAAATTCACTTGTACCCTTGTAAGATAAACCATAGAGGTGATCCCACTAGTCACCTTCCCTCTACCTATCCACCCCTCCCTTCCTCTTCCCCTCTCCCTCCCCCCTCCCCATATTCTTAGGCTATAATTAGGTTATAGCTTTCATATGAAAGCTATAAATTAGTTTCATAATAAGGCTGAGTACATTGGATATTTTTTCTTCCATTATTGAGATACTTTGCTAAGAAGAACATTTTCCAGCTCCATCCATGTAAACATGAAGGAGGTAAAGTCTCCATTTTTCTTTAGGGCTGCATAATATTCCATGGTGTACATATACCACTATTTATTAATCCATTCATGGGTCGATGGGTACTAAGGCTTCTTCCATGACCTAGAAATTATGAATTGGCTGCCATAAACATTCTGGTACAAATATCTTTGTTGTAATGTGATTTTTGGTCTTCTGGATATATACCAAATAAAGGAATTGTAGGATCAAATGGCAGGTATTTTAAATTAATAATCTTTTTAAAGAATCTATCTCCAAAGGCACTCAGTTTGTCCCATAATACCATAGAAAATTTCTGGTTCAGTCTTAAAATTTGATACAAATACAATTTATGATGCTTACCTATTTATTATGATATCTGTCATCTTTTATAAGTTTAAAATATGTTGCACACTATATGAATTTGTTTTGAATTTTCTTTTATTACAGATAGTGTCTCTGTTGCCTGGGTTGGAATGTAGGGGCATAATAAAAACTCAACTGTAGCTTTAAATTCCTGGGCTCATGCAAATCTCCCTTCTTAGCCTCACAAGTAGTGTAGATTATAGGCAAAAGCCACCATGCCTAGCTTATTTTAAATTATGTTCAGAAGCACATTTGGTTTTTATATCAAGCAGATACAAAGAAATTTGATTTAATAATAATAGCTGTATTTGATGTCTTATATTCAGTTTCCACCATATATATATATGTGTATGTGTGTGTAGGGTTAGGGAAGGATGATTTTATATATAAAAAGGATATATGAAGGATGATTTTATATATACATACATATATATCCTTCTTCATTGGAATATATTATGGCTGTTGAAACTAATCATGTATCAGTGTATCTATGTCCTTAAAATTGGGACACACATAGGTAGGGAAATTAAAATGAAGTCAAAAGTTCTTCCAAGATCCTAAAACAATGTCATTTGAAGACTTCACATGTAATAGGATAATGGGCAGTAACTCTGCTGCCTACCCTTTTGTTCTTCTGACAGCTTTGACAGGGAAAAATGATACAGGCTGGAGAAAGTCTTCTATAATAAGTTCAATGGATTATGCTTACAAACTTCGACTATGTGACATGGATAGTTCCATTACAGTTAGGAAATGGAGACATGCAATTTTGACCTTAAATGACAGACAATTATTCTGTGCTACATACTATGAATAAGCTATGCGAAATAAACACTTCTTTAAAAATGCAGCTTCGATATGCATGGCCTTATGCTTATGTAATAAATAGCTATTTATTGCATTACATTAAAGCAACATTTATAAGGCATGACATATAATATTGACTTCATGAATATCTCTGGATATAATATATGGTTAAATTCATTAAGTACTAACAATCAGTAAGGACAGGAGAAATATCAAAATCTTGACCAACTCTATGGCATTCCTATCGGGTATAAGGGGTTTAAACCATATGGTGATTATTTATTTTGGAGCAAAATACTGATCTGCCACAGTGAATTGTCAACTTAGATCTTCTTTTGTGATAACATCTTTATTGTAGTCAAAACATAGGACACTCTGCTTTGCTGTGCATATTTGGCCATTTCCAGTTAGGCTCTACATAGGGACCTCTGTTTTAAATCATAATACCTTTGACAACAACAGCAAAAAGCTTTTGTCCTTTCCCCCTTCCTCTCCCAGTATATTGGTTAGATGTAGAAATCTATATGTAAGTAACAAACTGTTTTAAGGAATTATTTTTTCCCCTCAGCTATTTGGACTTTGCAGAGAAGATCCTTAGAGGCAATCAAAAACATGGCCTATTTTTTAGGTTGTATATCCCAATAAATCAGTATTCACAAAACATTCATATTTTATAGGTGAAATGCTCAGAGTCTTGTGATAGTAATCCATCAATCTCAGGCCATCACAATGAGAATAGGGCAAAATTACACACTAGTTTACCTTGGTAACAAGAAGTCACTATACGTTATATATTTTTATAGAAATACCAATAGAAATATATCAAAAGGTGCTACTTTCTTATAGTAATTTGGCTTTTATTTTTGTATTAGCTAAACATAGTAAGATTAAATCACCCCATTTTCCTTAAAAATGATTTTGGTTTCAATCTATTGAATTATGATATAAAATAACATTTTTAATAATGATAAATGATTTGTCACATAAATTATATCATAGAGGATAATATCTGGCTTTGAATTTCATGTTTCTTAAACGAATAAAACTAAAATCCGAGTGATACATTGAAATCTGAATTTAATCTGTTCTTAGAATTCTATCCGAGTTCCAAATCATTTGACGTCCAGGATAATTTTTGCCTTTAAAATAGTACAAACTGGATTAATCCATTCCTGGGTCCCAGAAACTCAAATTTTCAAAATGATTTTAACAGGACATACACTGGATTTTAAGGTAAAATATTCACAAATAATATGTGAATAAAAATGTAAATTAATAAAATAAAAAATATAAAAACCTAAAAGTATAAAGGCCTGTTTCATCAGAATTGAACTCTTGGTTGGAAACGTATCCTTCACTGTTTACAAACTCCTTAAACTCCTTTACAAACTTTGCTGCTTCTAAATTAGAACTGGCAGCCTCTCCAGGCACAAAGACGCTATGGGTCCGGGTCCTTTTCTTAAAGTTCTCAAGCCACACTCTACTGGCTTTAAATTCCTCCTTTTGAGCACTAGTGTCAGAGGTGCCTTTCCGTAAATCATCGGGGAGGACTTTGGCTTTCGCTCAAGTCATCTCAGAAATCACATCGCCAGCCAGCTGATATTCATTAATCCACACTAAGAGGAGTTTTTCCATCCCTTCCTTAGTTTTTGATCTCCTAGAGGTCAGCGTCCTAAACCCTTTTGCCACGTGAGCTGCTTTGGTAGCTTCTTTATTTTTCAAACTCGTACAAATAGTGGATTTAGGCACCCTGAGCATAGTAGGGACACCACATATACCTCTTTTATACTTAGCGATTAGATCTTTCTTAACTTCAATTGTAGCTCCAACAGCTTTCCTCTGACTCTGATTTTCACTTTTTATGATCCACGGAGAATACACTTAGTTATTATTATGTATTTAAAAAACAACTGGGGGCAAAAGCATAGAATTAGCTGCAAACATCACATGAGGAGCTTTTATTTCAGCTTCAGACAATGAACTGAAGGACAAAGCGCGTGGGTGGCCCAGTGCTGGGGAAATGTAGGTAGGAAAACACGTAGGAACAACCAGCTGGGCGTTGGAATTCCTAAGCTGTATTTCGATTTCAGGCAAAATTTGCTTGAATTTTTTGTTTGCATTCCAAGTTGTTCAAGTTCTAGAGTGTTTGGATTCCAGGGCAATACTGTAATCCACTCAAATATTTTCTAACCTTGTCAAATATTTGGGAAAGGGAGCAGGATTAGAATTACCCACAGGGTCCAGGTTGGCACAGTGTAAAAATCTTGGCAACTAGGATCTGAAAACCTTGTGTGTAATCTATAGCTGCATGAAGTGCTAGAGGGTCAGTATTTCAGTAGGATGCTAGCAACTAAAATATCCTCCATCAGGACCCTTGACCAAGGTTCATTTTCCTTTCCCTGGAAGATTCACTCTATGCACATGATGTGATCTTGGGATGTGAGAAAGAAACTTCCCTGGCTAAATCAGGAAGGTTTTGTCAGTCTCAGCACACAGCTGATGCCTTAGGCTGGATATTTCTTTCTTGTGAAGGGTGGTCCTGTGTTTTATTAGCTGCTTAACATCCCTGGCACCCACCCACTAGATGCCAGCAATAACCACCTCCAGTTGTGACAATCAAAACTATCTCTAGAAGTTGTTAAATGTGTCAGGGAGGGGGGTGAGGTTGGTGGGAGGTAAGTCATCCCCAGTAGAGAATCACTGAATTAAAACAATAAAATCGTGTGGCCAAGTGACCCTACCATCTCCAGATAAACAGTTTCTAATCAAATATAGCTTACCAAATATATTGTCTACCCTTTCTGTTTGACATTTAGCATTTTCTCATTGAGAATGTTTTATGTTTTCCCCTTCTTTGTTTTTATTATTCTGTTCATTTCTGTTGTCTCATTTCCTCCTAATTTTAGCCTACCCTCTATTCAATGAAACCAATCTTTGCAAAATAAATATGTCTCCTCCTACCTTCTTTCTATAACTTATTTCCATTTAGGG
The DNA here is from genome assembly GCA_963574575.1 of Galagoides demidoff. NCBI lineage: Eukaryota > Metazoa > Chordata > Mammalia > Primates > Galagidae > Galagoides > Galagoides demidoff. The sequence goes on from CAUYQV010032312.1 coordinate 5,047, forward strand.
GTACATGTCTCTATCAGAAAAATCAGATGACATAACCTTCATCAAATTATAATGTCCTGGTTCTATTCCTAGTGGCCAAGGGGATGTAGAAGTTGAAGTCTATTTGCCAACTTCAACTCTGTGTTGGTGCCAAGTCTTTCTGTGATAAAGTCATTATACCCTAGAATTAATGCTAGGGGTTTATACCCCTTTAGTAATGCTTAGAGGTTTATACAGTCTCTTCACCATATACTTCTACTTAGAAAATTGGATTCTTGTTTGACATATGAGAAGCTTTAAGTGTGTCCTTGTCCTTTAAGGAGACTTTCCATCCTTCGAGTCATGCCAGACCTCAGGTAGACACAGAACATAGAATTACCACTGTTAGGCACCATCTAAAATGCCTTGCCCTCCCCCCAAATAAGGCTCTGCTTTTTAAATTCTTCCTGTGATTTCTCTGATGCTAAATTCATGAATAAAATTTGTCATCCATACTTCTTTTTCTCAATTATTTTTTACATAATTATAATTGGTAAAAGAAAAAGCAGAAATGAAGGTTTTGACACTGAGAGATGGACAGTAGAGTAGAAATAAGTTATGAATAAGGCATGCATGTTTAAAATAATGTAATGTTTTAGAGAACTATTCTACATTTTTAAATGTTTTGTAGTTTTTAATAGCTAATGTCTATTAACTACTTACTATGTCCCAATTTATTTGTGATAACTTAATCTTTACAACAACTTCTTCATAAGTGAAAATTTGAGTTTCAGAGAAGGTTATGTAAGTATTCCAAAATCAGGGCATTTCAGTAATCCAAGGAGCTAGGAGTCAAATCCAGGAGGGATGAAATTATAGTTTTGGACACTAAATAAAGAATGTTGACCTAGAGTGGTTATATGTGGGGTGGGGGTGCGTATGTGTGTATGCTGTGTCCAGACTACCTTGGTTTCTTCCATTGCCCAAGAAATCCTGAGGCTTCCACATAGCAATAAGAACCCCTGAAATCTTAGTTTGAATCCCCAGCTTACTTGATTATCCTCCCAGGTGCCTTCAAAAAATAACATTCTGAGTGTGTGAACATTTCATAAGAAATAAAATTGTTTTCCTTTTGCTTTATAAATGCTATTTATCATTCATGGTAAAACTCTTGCTCCAAAATACTTGTAGAAATCACAAATGAAATAGATTTTCTCTTTTTTTCCCCCATATCTGGAAATTTTAGACAGCTAGGAAGCCAAAAATTTGACAAAGATGGTTCTTTTTATTCAACATTTAATTGAAGTTCTTGTAATTAGCATAATCACATTTGCAGTGTTAGCTCTCAGATTTAGATCTGTGCCTTTAGGTGGGTGGGTCTCTGAACATATTTGGAAATGTGGCACTGCATCTAATAGAATAATAAAATAGAAAAAGGAAGAATAGAAATATTGGGGTTTAGTTCAGGCGTACGTGATTCTATTTCCTCTTTTGATTTTTAAAGAGGCCAAGTTCATTTGTACATATTTAAATTTATTACTGTATTCATTCTAGATTCATTGCCTGAAATTTTTAAAAATATTAGTACTGTGAAAATGATACTTTGCTAAGTTTAATTAGGGCTTCAGTGCTATTTCTTGATGAACAAACATTATTAGGCTTTTATTACCATAAAAGCTACTTAACCTATTTCTTCATCTTTCCATTTTGAAGCTGAAAATTCAAATAGAAGTTTTGAAAAGTCATAAGTCTGAGTTTTTGCATGTGATAGACATCTGTGTATACTATTTATCTTTGTATTTCTTTCTGGGAAGGATATTTATTTTAAGACATAAATGAATAAAGATCTTTTGGAGTTCAAATTGAGAAGTATGAAATGGATATTTAAATCCTGTTTTTAGTCTTAATGAACATTAGTAAAAAAATACAAAAAATAGGACTGTTTTTTGAAGTTAATGGGAAACACATTATGATCAATAGTTGAGGTTTACCCATATTCTTACTTAATTTTATATATTGCTATTTCTCAATTTGTTCATTATTATAAACATTTTTTTTTCTTTTTTTCATTAGGTTCCTGTCCTGAGACCATAGCAGGATGTGCCTTGGACGAAGGTATATACTATCTCAAATTTTCTCTGTGAATAAACTATAAAAAAGTTATAATGATAATTACTTTACTCTTGTATGCTTAGGCATGTGGTATTGTATTCCATGTTCATATATATGATATGTACCTTTTCATCTGGCAAAATATAATAGAAAACATCAGAATCAGAAATATGATTATCAAATACATGCCATTACTGGGGGGCAGAAAGTCTTAAATACAAAATATGTCCAAAGAATTGTTCACATTAACACCCTGGCAAATAAAATAAAGCAGCAAAACTATTCAAAGTTGCACTTTGAATATGAAACTTTAAAAAATTAGAAGACAATTTTTAAAATATCTTTAATGAACCCTCAGATAAAATTATTGAAATAGGATATGTGAGAGTTAAATTATCATGTAAGAGCTACTTAAATGTATTTACTTTGGGGGAGACGAAAGAGAGAAATCAATTTGTAATTATAATCAATTTGAAAAGGGAAAGCATTAAACACATAATGCTCAGAGAGGGGTAAATAAATGTGCTGCATGAAAGGGAAAAGTGATACTTCAAGGTCAACACGGGGTGACTATTTTAAACTGGAATGCTACTGTTAAACGTTATTAATGATCATACAAAATCATGGAATGTAACAATTGAATCCTAATAGAGTTGGAAAGAAAATGTGTAAGATGACTAAAGCGACATGGAAACCTATGAGTAAGAAGCCAGGAAACTAAGAGTCTGAAGCACAGCGGTGGAAAAGGAGGAAGCTGCAGAATGAATGTCACTTAGAGGAGCTATTAATTACCCGTCCTGCCGGGAGGATGTAGTGAGGAAAGATTACTGAAAAGTTGCTTCAACTAGCTCATAAGGAGTTTAGTGAGCTTCAGGACTAGGGAATGAGAAGAGGTATGATGTCCGTCTGCTGGAGGTATTTACATGTTGAATAAATTCAGAGTGTCTGATGACAGTTTCTCGACAGCTTCTCCAGATCAGCTCCCCTAGTCACTGTCCTTTCAACCCCAGCCATGAATTGTCGAAACAGCATTCTTTACTTTTCTGTGTGTTACAGTAGTTTTATATTTAAAGAAAAGTTGAGCACTGGTTTGTGATGATGCGGAACATGTGGATCCATATGGTATCAATATTTATCCTGGTTCTATTGCACATAAATATAATATTTGGGGAAATACCTTTAAATATACATCTGTGTATTTTTCATTTGGCTCAAACATACTGTGTGGATTCTGCCGTTACTCTTATAAGAAAGCAAAGCGTGCTATGAATGCAATGCATATGTGGATAATTTTCTGAGACTCTAAAATTGAAACATTCACCTAGATTTTTCTTGACCCTGTTTTTTATATAATTTTTTACAGTCATTTTCAGTCCCTGTGCAGAGACTGATAGGACTTTAGAATATCCCAGGAAAACAAGCCAGCTGATGTGCACCGCCAGACCGGGAATGAATGGCTCCAGGCACAAATCTCTGTTGTGTCAAGGCTTTGGCATGACATTTGGCAGAGAACTAAATCAAACACAGCACAATGCAAATAATCCCAGCTTCCCATGGATGTACAGCCTCAACCTCCAGCCTGCTGTTGTTTATTACCACTCTTTCCTCCTGATATTCCAGGGAGTGATGTTTCTGGTAATGAATTGAAATCTAGGGCATTTTCTAGGTGTTCTTGCAGCATGAGGAAGTAGGAAGATTATGGCTTTGAAATTGGACCTTCTTGGGTTTGAAGTATTTTCCACTGTTTACTAGCTAGAAAATCCTGAGGAACTTATATCAGCCATAAAATGAATTTATAAATTATTATCAAAAAGGTTTTAAAGATATTGAAATGATATAATTGCCTTAAGGTAATATAGAAATGATATAACTGCCTTCTTATTATGATACCTAAATATTTAATAAATACTATTTTCTTCCTTCTCATTTATGCATTCAAGTTTTGTGTTAAACTGCTGGCTGGCTGTAGGGGCTCACATCTATACACTCAGCACTTTGGGAGGCCAAGGCAGGAGGATGGCTTGAGGCCAGGAGTTTAAGTCTAGCCTGGCCAACATAATAAGATCCTAACTGTACAAAAAATAATAATAAAAGAAAACATTAGCCAGGTATGGGGTATGAGCTGTGATCCTATCACCTGGGGCGGCTGAGTGGGAGGATCACTTGATCCCAACAATTTGAAGATACAATAGCTATGATCATGCAGCTGATTACACCCTGGGAAATAGAGCAAGACTCTGTCTCTAAAAAAATAAATAAACTTCTTAATAATCATTTTGATCATTTTATTAATAGAAGAAGACTGACTAGTATAATATTTGTTTTTATCTTTGCGTGAGCATTCCTTTCTTCGGGAGGCAAGAATTGTTGCAAACGTCTTGATTAGTTTGAGTCCTTTTAAAAATTTTCATCTACTTTTAAATTATTTTACTATTAATTTTTCTTTCCCTGAAATTTCTGAGCTCCAAAGTTACTTTTATTAAAGAGTTACTTAAATGCATACAGGGTCTTTATGTTGCACAGGAACTTTTTGATATCTTTGATTCAATTTTAGGTTTTGTTAGTCTAGTCAGGGCTGGAAAACCACATTGTCAAATGTGGATGGTTTAGGAAAATTATACTTTGATAGCACGCTTATACTAGTTTAGTTTAGTTTAATAGTTTGGTTCAAGTTTCTTATTAAGAAACTACAGTGTGTCACATATTATGTTAGGCACTAATTGTACAAAACAGAAAATAATGCATTTTCTACCTTCAAGACATAATTGTAGATGGGAAGAGACATGTAAACACATTATTTTAACACAATGTGGTAACTTGATATAATGGAGAGGTACCCAATGAGGTAGTGTAGGGGAGGAAATAATTTTTAATTGATCTGGCTTTCTGGAGGGGTTGACACTTCAGACATGTTATAAAATGATAAAGAATTGGGCAGTGCCTGTGGCTCAAAGGAGTAGGGTTCTGGCCCTATATACCGGAGGTGGTGGGTTCAAACCTGGCCCCAGCTAAAAAAAATACATAAGAGAAAATGATAAAGAATTGGTCACATATCAGCCAAATTATAAAGACAGGGTCATGGAAGGATGTCAAGAATAAAGGCAGAAGTATCAGTAGGAATCTGTTGTCTGAGCTAAAAGAATGGTGGTAAAGGTCTAGATTTAAAATTGGGAAGCTAAGTCCTATCTCGTTGTTTTGGAAGGTGGATTTAAGATCATGTGGAAGGTTACTTGTATAGGATTAGTGACAAGCCCATGGGGATGTTACATACTAACATAAGGCTACGTCTTGTTAGCAGACCCCTTCTTGCTTTCCTGTTGGTCACAATGAAGTAAGTTGCTGTATTGTGAGGGGGTCTATGGTGAGGACCAGGTGGCGGGTGACTATGGCAGCCTCATGCCTCAGTGTGGCCCCTAGATGTGGAGAGTGGCCTCTGGCCAACACCCAGCAAGAAGTCAAGGGTTGACATCCTACAGTTGTAAGAAAACAGACTCTGCCACCAACCTGCATTTTGTGTTTTAGTGTTTTTTGAGAGGTAGAACTTGTGAGCCAAGAAAATGGATATTTATCTGAGGAGATTTCTAAGACAAATTTTGAAACAGTGATTTGATTCCCTCTGACTGCTTATAATAAAATGTAAGGAGAGACAGATGAATTGAAGAACAAATTGTTAAGCAAAAAGGAACCAGAACTTAAAAATCCTTAACATTTTTAGCCTACTCACATTGCAAAACATGATAAAGTATGCTCTGAAGAGAACACCAAAAATGTGGCTGGACTATCACTTCACAAAGAGCTTCTGGGATTATACCAGCCAAAACACTGTCAGTTTAACTTGAAGAAGATAGGAAAAAATGGAGAAAGACTATGGACTTGTTAGATTCAACAGGACAAGTCAATAGGGCTATTTGACTGCAAACAAGCACTGCTCTTCCAAAAGAGGGAAAAATGATGTTGAGGCTGATTTGGAAGTCATCACGGCTACTTCCTCAGTTCCACAGGCTGAAAAGTCTCTGCCCAGAGCCTTGGGGGCAGGACAAGCCTGCAGAGATGTAAGGGTGGAGCCTCCGGGAACTCTGGAAGCAAGCTCTGGCCCATAGCCAGGGGAGCGAAGCTGCCATATTGAACTTGTATGTCCTAACCTCCAGAACTAGGAGGAAATTTCTGTGTTTTAAGCCATTCAGCCTCTCCCAAGCAGCCTAATACTCCAATAAAATGAATATTAAAATATTATATTTAGCAAACATGAATGATCAATATAGAGACAGAAGAAAGGGGAGGTGCATGGAATGATTCCCAGATTCTAGTTTAGGCAATTGGAATTCATTTTATTCAGCGTATGTAGAAATACAGGGAGGGAAAAGGAGCCAATCTGGGGGAGTGGTAATGAATAGCTTTTATTTTTAAAATTTAATTGGAACTTTTATTGAAACCATTTTACATTCCCATGCAGTTGTAAAATACAAGATAGAGACAGTCCTAGTACACTTTGCCCAGAATTGCACAATGGTGATATTTTGCAAAACTATAATATCACAACCAAGATATTGAAATTGAGATACAACATAAATCTCTTTCAGATATCCCCAGAGCCACTTGTAAATCATTTTTGTCTGTATTAAACTCTGTGCATTTTATCAGCTTTGTAGATTCACTTGTCCTCCCCCCACAGGCCTGACCCTAATAGTTCCAACACTACAAAGATTCCTTCTGTTGCTCTTATCTAGTTTCACCGACCTCCCTTCCATTTTGCTGCCTCCACCTCATCCCTAACCCCTGGCAATCAATCTGTCCTGCATTTCTAAAATTTTATCATTTCAAAAATGACATATAAGTGGAATCCTACCTTTTGAGATTGGCTTCTTTGCTAAGCATACTCTTCTGGAGATTCATACAAATTGTCACACGTATTAGTGGTTTTTCCCTTTTCTTGTTGAGTGGTATTCCATTGCATGTATGGGCCACTATTTGACTATTTAAATATTGAAAGATAACTGAGCTGACTCCATTTTTTGGCTGCTATAAATTATACTACTATAAACATTTTACATACATTTTTGTATGGCTATACTTTCTCTGGGATAAATGTGCAAAACTACAATTGCTAGATTCTTTAACAACCACACATTGAGTTTTCTAAGAGCCTAACAACCTGTTTTCCAATGCGGCTGTCCCAGTTTACAGATCCACCAGCAGTGGAAGAGTGATGCCACTGTTCTGCTTCCCTGCCAGCATTTGGCGTAGTCACGTATTTTAGCCATTCTGATACATGTGTAGTAATATGTCCTAATTTTAATTTGCTTCTATCTGATGGCTGTTGATGTCTTTTTGTGTGCTGACTTGCCACCTGTACATTCTCTTCAATAAAGTAAATCTTCATGTAGTTTTCCTATTTCCTGTTGGACTATTTGTTTTTGAACTGTTGGGTTTTGACTACTCTTACAGGCAGAGATGTGAACACATCTTTGTAGAACCTTGTGAGTTGACCACCCAGGGGGCAGTAACAAGTAGGTGAACATACAGAGGTGGTCAACCCAAGGAACCCTATATACATGTGGTGCATGTCCAGTCTATGAAAATTAGCTCAGTTTATGGAGGTGGTCAATGTAAGGAGAGGGTTAACTATGGAAGTTCTACCGTTTATGAGGTTTAAAACAGACTAACACAGACTAAAATAGAGAAGAAGAAGAAGAAGAAATAATATCTGGAAGTTCAGATAGGTAGACGGGCAGGAGGCAGAACGTGTAGGTCTGGAATCCTAAGGAGGGATCAAGCACTGAAAGATTGGGAAGCTGTGATAGTCAAGAAGATATGATATTGGAGCAGCTCTTGGCTGTCAAACATCTCAAGCCCTCATGTTTTCTAGAGAAAACAGAATAATTTTCTGAAAATAGTTTTCTACAGGATAATTTTTTTTACCCTTAGAAATTTTATTGTATTCAAATAAATAAATGCTATTCTTTTGTTTTGGGAGGAGGTCCTATCGTTGCTCTGTCTCTTAGGAAAAAAGTACTGTGGCATCAGCCCAGTTCACAGCAACCTCAAATTCCTAGGCTTAAGTGATCCTCCTGCTTCAGCCACCCCCAAGTAGCTAGGACTACAGGTGTGCAGCTCTACGTCCATCTAATTTTTCCTATTTTTATTAGAGACAGCTCTTGCTCATGGCTCAGGCTGGTCTGAAACTCCTGACTTCTAGAGATCCTCCCTGCTCAGACTCCCAGAGGGCTAGGATTATAGGCATGAGCCCCACACTCAGCCGATAAATGCTATTCTATTGCTTGGACTTTAAATCTTGTCTGAAACACTAGGGTTTTCCCATTTATCATAGATCTTACATACTAAGTAGTTTCAATAAGATGTATGAATTTTTCCAATGAGGGAAAATATGTATTTTGGGGTATGTGACATAAAAACAGAGGAAAAGCTTGGTGGGACTAAAATCTAGGACTCAGATTACCCACAGAAATAGGACAGATACTTTATAAGAAGATTCTTTTTAATACACTTAAAGAAACTTCAGCTCAGAGGGAAAATCCATTATCTGGGATGTCTGTGGTAGACAGTCTTGGAAGTCTAGTAAAGCAGGCAATATTGGGAGTTTATCATGAGCAAACATACAAGTCCATGTTAGAGAAGAAGAAAAGAAGGAAATATCTGAAAGTCCAGAAAGACCGGAGCATATTTGTCAAAAGGAGATTTAGTGGCAAGGTAACAATTCATCACTGAAGACAGATATTGACTATTTGAGGATGTCTGCCGTGTGTTCTGATTTATATTCTACAGACTGAGTTTATATTCAAGATTCAAAATTAATATGGTTCTGGTGCTAACCAAACAGAAGTCCACTCTGTGGGGCAGTGATGTAGAAGTTCCCCTGGTGTCCTAGTATTAACCCATTAATCACTGAGTTGTGGGGGCTCCTGGAGGACAGACTAAGACTATAAAACCAGTGCAGGAGGGAGAAAATTTTGAATTAGTCTGTGCCTCTTTACCAACTCTACACAGACATTATACTTTAATAACAAATGCTGCTCCAATACCGGTAGAGAGTGCCCAACATATTACTACAGGGTCAGAGAATCAGACTAGGGATGTACGTGTAATGACTAAGAAAAAGGAACAAGGCACTTGCTTCTTAAAAGACAGAAATTAAAAGAAGGGTCACTGATGTAGTTTACCCAAACTTGCCCCCTGCAAATCTTGGGTTGAAGCTGATCCCCAGGGTGGGTGAGGGCCTGATGGGAGATGTTTGAGCCTTGGAGACTGATCCCTCATGAATGTTTTGGTGCCTTCCTAATGACAGTAAGTTCTTGCTTTGTTAGTTCGTGTGAGAGCTGGTTGTTTAAAGGAGCCTGGGAGTCCTCCTCCTTCTCCCTGTCCTATCACTCTCACATGGGACATGCCTCTTCCCCCTTCGCCTTCTGTCTTGATGAGAAGCTCCTTGAAGCTCTCCCCAGAAGCAGACGCTTCCTGTATATTCTGCAGAACCATGTGCCAAATAAACCTCTGTTTTAATAAATTACCCAGCCTCAGGTACTTTATTAAAATTATAGCAGTACAAAACAGACTAACGCATTTATTTTTGAAAATTCTTTTGCTGTGGGGTCATCAAAATTGATTTGCTGATGTCTGGAATCCTAAAGATATAAAAGGTATAGAATGATATACATACATATATATATATATCCCCCCCCCCCCAGTAAACACTTGCCTCATTCTGAGTAGCCCCTTTTCTTACTGGGTAGTATGCCGACTACCTCCATCACCTTAGGGGATCTTATCACTTTTCATGCTCTTTTTATTAACATTTATTATTCTTACTAAAAAGTAGTTCAGACTATTTTAAAACTTCAACCTCATATTTGATACAGAAATCTTCCTTTTGCCTGAGCCCAGGATGGCCTCATTCTGGTTGGTCTCAGTATGGGTGGCAGTGGTGGGGAAGGGCTCCGGAGTGAGTGGTGACAGGGGAATGGGAAGAGGTGCTTGGACACCCACTTCGTCGTATCCTGTCATCCTTCCCTGTTGTTTGTCTAGGCTTGGGCAGGGGAGAAAGGGGGCTACACTGTTTTCACATGTACCTCTCCGTGCTAAGCGCTGTCCCCCTTCTTTTGGTTGGCAGCACAGCTCTATTGGGGCCTTCTGTAGTTTCTATGAACCTGGAACCCACGTGCCACTTCTCTGCCACAGTCACGCTTCTGGGGCTTTTTCAGATCGCTTTGTAAAGGCTACTTCTGTGGAATCCCCTGGTGTGGCAGAGCAGCTGAGGTCTACCTCCTCCTCCCCACTCCCAGCCCTCCTCCGCCTCCATCGCAGGTGGCTGCAAGGTGGGCTTCGCACATAAGAAGGCCCATGGTCTCCCGTTGCTTTCATAAGAGATGCAGTACCTTTCAGTAAAATTAAACATGAGTAAAAATACACAGAAGCCAATTTAATGGAAATGAGAACGCCTACATGGGATTATATCTGTTTTCTTATAAGGAAAGAAGTGATGTGGTTTTCATTCAGGAAGAAAAATGAAGTCTGGAGTAGGAAAGTCTGAGGATTATTATTATTGTTGTCATCATTCTACCACTTTTACTCTGAGATGAGAGCCGAGTAGTTCAAATACAGCCCAAGGGTATGGGTAGTGTTTGTAGAGCACTCAACTGGGATTATTTGGAGACTTCCCCAGCAATGCTGGAGGTTCACCAGAGGGAAAATGGCAGTGGGGATGGTCCAAATGTAGGCATTGCCAAGTTGGTAATAATTATGGCTCAAAGAGATCAAAATTAGAGATTTCTAGTAAGAGCATCCAGGAAATGGCTTCACTTCGGCTCCAAAATGTGCAAAGAAGGAAGTGAAGCCAAATAGAGACGGGCAGGCAGAAAGCAGGGGAGTCACATGGTTGGTTATGTTGAGCAGGATGGTTTGAAGCTATGAGCATTTTTAAAAGGGTGGGTTAACATTTATATTTTATATACTCCCTAGGAACATTGTATATAGGTGTACCCACATTTAGAGGGGGAACTGAGTCCCAGAACACAAAAGTAAATATTTGACAGGTAAAATAGGTTTTAACTGATTCCACATACTACATTATTTCTATGAATGAACTGAAACTGTAGTAGCTAACATATAAGAAACAGAATAGGAAGATTGGGCTATAACTTGGGTTTGAGAAAAGAAAAGATAATTATTTTATAATAAAATATTGCTCTGAAATTTTCACCTGCTTTAATTTTTTTCTAAAAGGTTTGTCTTCTCTACTGAGAAAAAATATCCAACAAACTTCACATAAAGCATCATTTTTTTTTTCAAATCATGTAAGTTAGCACTTTCAGTTGTTGATGCCAAATGTCCGTTCCCCAACGTCTTTTGTGTTTATCGTGAAATTTAAGTAGTGTGATGCGCACATAGCAGAGCTGCCGTGTGCCTGAAATGTAACTAAAGAGTAAATACTGTACTAATTTTTTTCAAATAAATAATCAAAGATGACATTGATTCATTTCCTTTGCACACTTAGTCTTTCTATCACGAATAATTGCTAAGGAAATGGTCATAACGCCAGTAAACTGCCCAGTCTTTTTCATAATACCTGATACTAAGTTAAAATAATTCTGTAATAAACCATCCCAGTTAAAATAATTCTATAATGAACAGTCATTTCATTGCTTTGAAGAAAACAGTGATTCCATAGAAGTATTTTATGAAACACATATTTTTGTTTTTAAGACATTCTCCAGGTAAAATGAAATCCATAGAAAAAGTAATTTGAGAAACACCCCTGACCACACCTATCCGCCACTTTATCCTGTGGGAGATTTCACAGGTTTATCAGCATGACAAGGACATTGGAAGCTCATGCAGTAAAAAGTTATTAATGCTATTTATTCTAGAAAAATACACAGCCAATAAAGCCACCTGGGAGGCAGTATTTTGTAACAGTTAAAAGTGTTTAACTACCATCCTACTGGCTTTAATTCCCTGCTATACTTTTTTCTTCATTGAGGTAAAATTCACATACCATACAATTAGCCATCTTCATACGAACACTTTAGCAACATTAAATACATTCACAGAATAATCACAAATGCCCTCTAGCTCCAAAACATTCCTGTCACCTCAGAGGAAAACCCTGTACCAATTAAACAGTTGCCCATTCCTATACCCTCCAACCAGATCCACTATAAATAAATTATGTGAACATTCTACATACTTGTTTTGAGATGCTGTTTCCCTGAGTATTCCTATATAGACAGAAATGGCTTTGATTTTAGATGGTGGTTGTAAAAATTCAGTAATCTATACAATGCACTTAAAACATAGTAAGAATTTAAGAAATGTCAGATGTCAAACTTACTTGGCCTTCTCTTGCCTCCAAAGCAATACGTGTTTTATTTTATTTTATTTTGTTTAATTTTTTTGCAGTTTTTGGCCGGGGCTGGGTTTGAACCTGCCACCTTGGGTATATGGAGCCAGCACCCTACTCCTTTGAGCCACAGGCACCACCCTCAAGCAACAAGTGTTTTAGAAAGAACTCTCCAGAAAATGATTAGATAGGTGTTACCAGAACAGGAAAAGACTGAAAGAAAAGCCAGATAGTGCTGTCAGGAGAGATTCCATCCACATAATACGAAAAATCATATTAATAGCGGTTAGATATTTTCTGGATATCCTTCCTACACCTTGGCTTATGAGAAGCTAATTCATCTCAGAGGATTCTGTGATCCTGAAGACTCGCTGTTAGAGCCCATGTCTCTCCCTGTAATATTTTTGGCAAAAGTGGTTTGAGGCAGAAATTGGGACAGAGAGGTTTTGAGAGAATGAGGGAGGCTCCAGGTATTCTTGATCTGAAAATAAGAGGAATATAGCGGTTTTATGAGGGGGAAGACACATTTCTTCAAGAGAATGAAGGAGACAAAAGAGCTGGCAAAGCTCTGATCCAGGTCTACTTATTCTCTACTTGATACCACAGGGTTTTGGGATTATAAAAATTTACAAGTATCATTGACTGGAAAAACAAATTATAAAACAACGTGGCACAATGCAACACAAAACATGTACATTTTAATGTTTGTATATGTAAATACATGTACATTTAATTATTGGTATAATTTTATATAAATGGAATCATATTCTATTAGAAGGAATAGCAAATATATTCTATACAACTCTAGAATAATTTTCACCAAAGTCACAGTGGTTAATTGCTGTGCTGTATCAGAACTTTAGGTGTCTTTCATTTGCCTCTGTATCATTTTATATAATTGTTGAAATTTCTACATGACTGTATACTTTCTTACTAACAGAAACAAAGCAATACAGCTGTAGCCATTAGCAATAGAGACATATTATAACTGTACTTAGACATTTTTACCCCCTGTTTTTCCTCACAGTTGCTGGAAGAACAAACCATTAGAAAAATATCAGAATGTCTGCTAAATTTAAGCAGATTGGGTTGCCTCCAGGAATCCACAGAATAAAGAATCAAGGAATTTATGGAGGGAGCCCTCCCTTCTCCCATAAATAAAATTTACCCATAAACTCTGGTAACATGTAGCAAATTGTTAATTCTTTTTTTTTTTAAGTTCGGCCTTTCTCATTTTTTTCCCTAAAACAAGATTAATTAATTTCCACTTTCTTCACAAATTCTACACAAGGTAACATACTTAGTGATTTCTAAAGGGCGAGAAGAGTTTATCAACCCTTTCTGGATAAGGAAGTTTAATTTCCCTCTGATCTTCTTGGGGCAGTACTCGTAGTTGGCTTCCTGAACCTAAAGCCCCTCACACTTGTTCTCTAGCCTATCATCCTAGACATCATCTGGAGATCTTGCTTAGCATACACATTCTTGGATGTCTCCCCCAGATTCCTCATGCCTTAAATTCAAGTTGTGGTCAATGACTCTTCATTTGAATGCTCCAGGTTACACCAAAGAGGATGGTTCAAAGATGATCCTTTGAGAAACACTGGAAGCTTTACCATCCTTACCTCTTTGCAAACTTATAGTTTTTTAAAAAACTATTCCTAAGATTATGTTCCTCTAAAATTATCTGTAATTCTTTTTTAGAACTTTTCCTTGAAAATATGTTTGGTGATTCAGGTAGAACATGACACTTATTCCTCACACTAGTCTCATGCACTATCCCCAGATGCCAAATGTGGAACCAACTGAGCAATCTACTTTTCATTTCTTTTCTTTTTAGAATGGGTATAGTCCAAAAGCTCATGACAAGTGGAAGAATCAGATCTTCCAATTGTATTTTGGATTAGGTTAATGTAATTTCAATAATGATTTATTATACAGGATGTACTAGCTATATGATGATCTTTAATAATATTTAATATTTTAATACATGCAATATAAATAGTTTAGGTTTTTTTCATTACAATGTTTCAGAAATGCTAACTCATTTTTTCTCCAGATATCCCTCTGAAGCAGACAAAAACTGCTATTATTTATCACAATTTGCAGAGAGATGGAACCACTGAGCTATTAAGTAACTTGAAGAGGGTCACCGAGTCAGTGACTAAGTCAGAACAAACACTTCATCTCTTTGCTCCTTAAACAGTAATTTTCTCAACAAATTCTCTTGCATATAGTTCTTCCAGGAAGAGCATACAAGTCAACCACTTTCCTGGGAAATTGTTCGTTATGGGCATAAGAGAATTGTGCCTTCTTGAAGGTTAAATGGTAGAAGCAGGGAATCATGTTAAAAATATTCCTTATTTTTCAAAGACTTTCATTCCCCCAGTGCCCTTGTCACTAAACCTATTTTATACAACATAACTTTCCATTCATTCATTCATTTAACCAATATTTACTGAACATATTTAAAATGTATAGCATTCTGCTGATAAACAGGATGTGGTACTTGGCCTCAATTTGCACAGTTAGGTAAAGAAACAAACACACAGACACACAGACAAATAGTATAATATACTGATTGCTATATTGTATCCGAGTGTTAGGTGCAAAGAGTTTGGGGAAGATTCCCTGAGTCCATTTGAGAGAGTCTGAGTAGCTTTCTCAGAAAATGAGATCTTTCCACTAGGTTCAACATGATGACAGAGGAATGGAAAGGGGAAGGCAAAAACAGTCCCTAAATACGCTGTAGTCACAGCCATCAAAGATATAAATGGAGATCTCTGGATTTAAAATTTAGAGTCCTAACTAGGCACAATGCCTCATGTTGGTAATCCCAGCAATTGTGGAGGATCGTTTGAGACCAAGAATTTAAGACCACCCTGAACAATATAGTAAAGCCCTTCCCTACAAAGAATAGGGAAAAAAAAAGCTTGATTTGGAGGTATGTACTTGTAGTCCCAGCTGGTGGGGAGGCTGAGGTGGGAGAATCATTTGAGCCCAGAAGTTCAAGGTTACAGTGAGCTATGATTGTACTGTGACACTGTACAGGGGGACAGAGAAGGGACAGAGCAAGACATTGTCCCTTCCACACACACAGAAAAAGAGGTCTAATAATTGCACATATAATTTTCAGAGGGCGATTGTGCCACACTATAACAATGTTTTTGAAGCCTTGGTAATCTCCAAAGTGAAAATGTAGATCAAACCAACACATGATTTCCGATACCCCATCACTCTGGCAGACTGTTGTTTAGAAACCCAAACTTTATTTTGAAATGGATACAAGCAAACACCAAAGAGTGCTAGTGCTCTCAAATGGTCAGACTAAACACAGGGAACAGTCACTTCCTAGTGTGGCAGTGTATGCTTTAGCCCGAAGAGTATTTTTGCAGCCAAGTAAGAAGCCCTCAAAACATAATGGAAACACTGACAGACACTTAACTATACCAGCTCTGGTGGGGACAGCCATAATTCACTTCATAACACAAATTGATATGTTGTCCAGAGGGGACCCTGTTTGGGTGTTATTGAGTGTCTTTTGAAAAGTTCTGGTTCTAGGCTATGAAGCTGCAAAATGAAACTGAATGATTCTGTTTGGAGGAGATTCTGAGTTGGGCCCCTCAATATACTTGGGGCAGGCAACATGGAAATGTCCTATAGAGACTGAAAATATGAAGTGATCAACCAAAGTGAAAAAAGCAAACGCAATGAAAACAAAGTTCATGTATTAAAAGTCTAATATTTCTTCCTACAAGACATGCTTAAAAGCAGTGCAAACCGGAGGTGAAAGAGAGACGCTTGCTTTAATTGAAGTAGGGTTAGTGGCTGAGCCGGGAAGGAGTATGCTCTGTATTTGCAAAATCATGTGCGGGGCAAAGTTGAGCTACCCAGTGAACCTGCTGGGCAAAGTCTCCTACATGTTTCATAACATAATGCAAATGACTTCAATCGGAGGTAGCAGCCTTTCCAAATACCATTTAGCGCTTTAATGATTTGTCCTAGAAAGGTCATACCAGGTCATATTTAATGGATCTTCTAAACAATATAAAAAGATTTCTCTAAATGTGTTATACAGATAATAATTTTAGCGTAAAAATAATTGACCTCTGTCCCCACTGCTGTTTCCTTTCTCAAATATAACTTTTGAGGATTTTTTTTTTAATTGACATTGTAATTTTCTTCTCTGTAGATCCGAATACCTCCAACCTTGGCCTTAAAGTTCCACGGACAGAGTTGGGGTTCTCATAATTACAAAAGCGCTACAGAATTTTGAAAATAACACAGAATCTTGAAAGGAAATTGGTAGACAAGGATTCTAGTGCCTGCTTTTTCCATGTAAACTGGATAACCTTGAGTTCGTTATAACCTCCATGGGCCTCAATTTGCTCATCTCTAAAAGGAAGGTCGCAGACTACCTCTTACGTCCTTTAATGGTGTTCCATGGTACCATTTACGCCTGCTAATGAATTACTTAAATATTGAAGCCCACACATTAAGCTTTATGGAAAAGCATAACTGGCAAGATTTTCCTCTCAATTACTTGTGCTA
Organism: Galagoides demidoff; assembly: GCA_963574575.1. Classification (NCBI taxonomy): domain Eukaryota; kingdom Metazoa; phylum Chordata; class Mammalia; order Primates; family Galagidae; genus Galagoides; species Galagoides demidoff. The sequence continues at coordinate 22,016 of CAUYQV010032312.1, forward strand.
ATAGGGGCCAAAATGGCATGGATACTTTAAATTCACAGATAATCCCCAAACTTCAATTTAGCTAAGTGTTCCAACCTCCTCTTCTGCCAAGCCTTTTATGGGGGGGATTCAAACAATTAGCACACAGGGACTGTTAAGAGATTTACCTCCTTTATAATTCCTGCCTTCTCAACTACCTCCCCACTGGGATATTTTCATATTTAAATTTCTAAAAATAGAAATAAAATAAATCAAGTGTAGTTTTTACATGCGTGGTGCTTTGTGAATCGTTTTATTTAAATCTCACCTTGTTGAGTAGTGTGTTAGTCTGTTAGTGCCGCCCTAACAAAATGCTACCAAGGAAGGGGCTTAAGCAACAGGCACTTACTTACTGTCTCTCCTTCTGGAGGCTGGACTCTGGAATCAAAGCATCAGCAGGGCTGGCTCCTCCTGTGGGCTGCCATGGGGCAAGTGTTAGTTTCATGCCTCTCTCCTAGTTCCTGTGGTGTTGCTGGCAATCTTTGGCACTTCTTGACTAGGAGAAATGTCATTCCAGTCTCTGCCTTTCATCTTTATCTGGTGTTTTCCTTGTGTCTCTGTTCTTCATTTGGCATTCTTTTTACAAGGACCCTGGTTCTATTGGATAAAGGACAAATCCTATTGCAATATGTCCTTTTATAACTTGATTACCTCTGCAAAATTCCTACACCCAAATAGGGTTGCTTTCTGAAGTCCTGGTGGTTAGGACTTCAAACATAACTTTTTAAGGATGATACAATTCAGTTTACAATATGTAGTCATCATTCCCATTTTAAAGATGAGTAAAATAAAGTTTTGATGTTGAATTAATTTCCCCGAGGCCAAAAGCTCAGTTACTGGAATGGGGTTTCACATCCATATTCAATTTTGTTTGTTATGTAACAAATGACCTTGGAACTGAAAAAAAAAAAAAAAAACAAGCAATAGCAAATTGCCAAGACTAAGAGTATCAATCATAATCTTTTGGTAACTATCAGTACTTGATTTTCCTTGGTGGCACCACAGCTAAATCTAATGTATCTGTCAAAGTTGATTCTTAAAGAAGGTCTCTGAGCCTGGACAAGAATAAAAAATATAAACAAATAGAAACTAAGCCTTAAGCTCAAGTCATGGACCAAGGGAACTTACGTCTGTGATAATCCTGAGACATCTAGTAAGGAGTTGTCCCTGTAAAAAGATTTTTAAAACTTCAGTATTTATTTAATGGGGATTTTAAAACAGCACCTAGGAACTTATTTATTTTATTGTGTGAGTATCAGTGGTTTTGGTTTATATTTTCATTCAAGGACTAGTCGACTGTGGGAGGAGAGGGCCCATGAACATTCCATGAAGTTATATAAGAAGTGGCACTGGAAGATCAAAACGAACTGGCATTGTGTTTCTGGTTTTTCCCCCGGTGATGCTTTCATGTACTTTAATGGTTAGTGCACGTCAAGCTGACTGGTGGCTCATTAATCTGGCTCTGCCCTGAGCATCTCCATTTCATGGTACTATAGAAGTTTATTCTCTTTATTTCTAGCTATATTGTTTATTTATTTGATAATCAAAACAAAGCAAAACATCATTTTTTTCATATCTGTGATTGCCATTCACAATATTTTATTCTGGGACATTTCAATAATAAATACATAGAGTATGTAAGCCAGAGGTCCTCAAACTTTTTAAACAGGGGGCCAGTTCACTGTCCTTCAGACCATTAGAAGGCTGGACTGCAGGCCTGGGAGGACTCAGCTGCTAAGCAGGACAGGCAGCGGCAGCAAAAACCCCTGGTGGGCCTGATAAATGTCCTTGGCTGGCTGCATGCAACCTGTGGGCTGTAGTTTGAGGACCCCTGAATTGTTATGATAAATTTAAAACATGTCAATAGTCATCACCTTTGGTTACATTTAGGATACGTACCAGAGAGGAATATAGGGGTTGACACACTGGCAAAAACTATGCGATTTGTGTTACCAGTCATTGGTAAAGTGGACATAACGTTAAGTAAAGCAGATAAACATTAATTTTACCATATAGTTATTACCAATTAAAATACTCATCTCCAAAATCTTGGAGCTGTTTCTTATGAAGTACTGTGCTAGTAGCTTCACACGTATTGATCAACGTATGAGCATCCTTTATTATTTAATATACGTAGTGAAAGATTACTAGTTATTTGAAGTTGACCTTGGCTGAATCTGATCTAATTCAGGTTCTTACTCTTTTTCTTCTTATTAATTTAATAGATGAGTGGGAAGAAATCAAGAAGAGTTACTAACCTGATCACTATCCTAATAACTGTACTCCTAACTTTTGCCCTATAAGGCTTCTGAATGAGCTGTCAGTCTCTTAATGTAAATCCCTTCCTGAGGCTTTCCTTCCTTTAAAAAAAATTAGAGCACACAATGATGATTTATTATTAAAAAGCGTATGTTTTCCACTGACCCTGGGGTGTGTACACTCTGTAGATTCCATATAGAATATTGTCCTGTTATGAAGTCACAAAAGGAATTAAGGCCATTAAGCAATGATTGATAATAATAAATGTCTGATAATGCCATCCAGTGCTTTCTTATAGGCACTGCTCTTGGGGTTCAGGGGATCAATAAATAATACCCTGTTCTTTTCCTCATGAACTTGAAATCAATTAGGAATTAAGACCTAGGAGACAGACAAGTGGAAGTCAAATAGCTGGTTTTATTATAAAGATGATTGCAAAATGTGGTTTTAAAGGTATGGGCAAAAGGCTTCACACTCCATCGCTGAGTTAAACTTTCCAAGCTCATCACTGGTGCAGCTGAGCAACTGAAGGCCTCCCTAGCAGGGCTGAGTCAGCCCTCAAGACTGAGCGCGGCAGCAGAGACACGGCCTGAGATATGAAGACTGACAGGCGTTGGGAGCGGCAACAGTCCAGAGGGCGCTGAGCTGGATACTGTCACTGTCTTCTGTCAGACTTTGGCATCAGGGGACTCGGGAGGCTGGGTGTATTATTTTAGTGAAGACACTCATGAAAACTAGAGGGAAGATGATGAAGGGAGTTACATATTCAACAGTTTCCAGTCATGTTGTCAAATACAGATTCTAACCTTGTAACTATCAGTATCGTACCATGACAACGTCTCCTATCACAGAAAGCCCCAAATGTGGACAGTAGAACTCTTCCTCTTCCATTATTAAATTTCTAGAGGTTGATTTAAATCCCCAAATTAAATCGCCTTGCCATATAAAAGTCCAAGAAAATTACAGGCCAGAATCAAAGGTTTTTTTTTTTTTTTTTCCCCCTTATTTTGTGCTCAGCCAGTCAGCCAGGTAACTGCCCTGATTCTCCAGTAGTGTGGACGTCCTCAGGGCGCTCATTCCCTGAAATTATTAGTAGTTCCTTTAGCACCTCAGAAGGGCTTCTTCCCATATTCTACTTTTCTCTATAATTTTTATTGTTTAAATTTATAACCCTTACAATAATGTTGTTTAGTTTTCCTTGGTTTTTAAAATAAATCCAATCATGCTGGACATGATCTTGGGTCTTCTTTCTTTTGACAGCCTTAGTTATGAATCATCTATGTGATGCATGCAGCTGAAACACATTGATAGAATATGGTACAATTATTAAATGCTTGTATGAATCATTGCTCTGTTTTTATTGTTACTAAAAACAATGATGGCTGGGAGAGATGGCACATGCCTGTAATCCTAGCATTCTGGGAGGCCAAGCTGGGAGGATCATTTGGCAAGGAGTTAGTAACCAGCCTAAGAGTAAGGGACTGTCTCTATAAAAGTTAGAAAAATTAGCAACATGTGGTGGCAGATGGTTATAGTCCCAGCTACTTAGGAGTCTGAGGTAGGAGGATCATTTGAGCCCAGGAGTTTGAGGTTACCATGAGCTATAGTCATACCACTGTATTCTAACTAGGATGACAAAGTGAGACTCTGTCTCCAAAACAAACAAACAAAAATATCCTAAATACCAAGAAAAGAAAAAATAAATAACCAATGCTAATGTGGATATTCATGTAAATATATGAAGATTCCTTTTGGGGATAGTTCCTTTTTTTTTTTTTTAAGTACAGAGAGTTAATAGGACAGACAAGGGTATAGGACGGGCTTAATGTGCTCCATGTTTGAAAAAAGAGCCACCAAATATCCTGCAGCAGAAAACCAGAGATTCAGTGGTGACTACCGGAAAGGATGTATTCCAGAAAAACTGTCCTGGGATGGGCTTTGTTAAGATGCCATTCAACCCATGCGTGTTGCCTGGATTCCAAGACCTGTGGATGCCCCTAAGATCTTTTCCATCACAGGCTTAGTTATGACACCATATTGACTATGTCCTGGAGGAAATTCACCTGCATGTGTATACCTTTCTGAGAGAGTGTCTAGGAAACTCTTAGACTATATTGCTATTTTTAGAAAGTTGTAATAAGGGCAGACTCAGTTACTAGGCACAACCTGAGGTGCCTTCTCCCACCCCCACCCCCATGGAATATTCAAAACTACTTAGTGTCCAGCCCTGATGCTGTAATGGATGTGGGTTCTGTCTTATGATATGGCTCACGTACTCTTATGAGCAGGTGTAGTAAGTTCTGTGCTGCACCAAGTGCTGCCACAGTTTTCAGATATGGAAATGCGTAAACCTATGGAGCATACTTCCTTAGAAGGGTTTCTCTCTTAATCTCAGGTTAGTTTTATCTGGAAAATCATGAATCTGGAAAGAAGCTCTTGCGAGTCTTGAAGCTTGTGTGCTCAGGTGGCCTGGGGAAACCCTAGGCCTCCACCAGTAGCTACTCCCCAGAACATTCCTTCCCTCCTTTCCAGATCTGAAAAACCTGGGACTCTTTCTGAGATGTTAGAGACCTCTCTGTTTCTATAACATCATTCTTTACAGAGAAGGAGAGGACTCCAGTGTTCCATTTCCTGCTGTTGTTTCCTTATAACTTTCTAGGAGGCTGAACTGGGTTTTTAACTGTTCAACTTAGTAAACCTTTTCTAAGACATACAGGCCTAGTACTGTTTAGAGATTAAGAATGTTCTGTTTTGGCTCGGTGCCTGTGGCTCAAGTGGCTAGGGCGCCAGCCATATACACCTAAGGTGGCAGGTTCGAATCCAGCCTGGGCCCGCCAAACAATGATGACTGCAACCAAAAAAGGTAGGCATTGTGGCGCGCACCTGTAGTCCCAGCTACTTGTGAAGTGGAGGCAGGAGACTCGCTTAAGCCCCGGAGTTGGAGCTTGCTGTGAGCTGTGATGCCATGGCACTTTATCCAGGGGGACAGCTTGAGGCTCTTTCTCAAAAAAAAAAAAAAAAAAGAATGTTCCATTTCCGTTTCCTTGTTCTTCTCCTTTGCTTTGTGGTCCAGGCATGTATTTGGACACAGTCCTCTAGCTCTTTTCTTGGGACAGTTAAAAAGAGAATGACTGCCAGATATGTCAACAAAACAAAAGTACCTTTGTAACCAATCTTGCCGATCTTCACATCCAAAAGTTGAGTAATCCTGCCAAGCGCGTGACTGAGGCAGGATGCAGTGTGTTATCGCCACTGGGCTCTCACATCAGATACTTCATTCCTGTGCTGCCCTCATTCTACTTCCCATCCAGCATCTCAGATTTTCCAATGGTTAAGTAACATTCTATTATAAATTATGCCAGTGTAGTGGGTACAAGTTTATCGCATTCACTGTATGACATTTTAAGAATTCTACATAGATATTTTTGGTGTTTTCCTCTCAAGTCTGTACAGATTTCCAGATAAAATATAGTGTAACAATGTAAGTCCTGAAGAGGTAATTTCTTAATTGTGCTAATTACTCTGTCTACAGATTGTCTCTCCTGCCAGACCTGGATGTGTGTTTTCTCCCCAAAAATCTAGTCTCTGAGACTTTGCCTCCTGTCTTTGGTTATATTTGGACACAATTAACTTTCTGATAGAGTAACAATTAAAATCTCTTTTCTTTCTTTTCTGAAACCCTTTAAAAAAGACTGTTTGACTTGGGCATGATTTCTCTTTCGTGTTGTGGACATTGAGTTTACATTATAAGATAACAACCTGCCTCCTAGGGACAATTTTTCCTCCTTCTAGATTGAGCTGTCCTCTTTTTTATTTTTCCTTCATATTTTCATTGTTTTGGCCAGACTGAGCACACCTTTAAAAGCATTGCAGAATTTCTCTTAGATTTCTCATAAGATCAGTGGTAACTTTAATATGTTTCCTTAAATTTATTTGTTTATTTATTTCAGGGACAGAGCCTCAGTCAGTTGCCCAGGCCAGAGTAGAGTGGTATGACTGTAATTCACTGCAACTTCCAATTCCTGGCCCAAGCAATGCTCCCTCCTCAGACTTTTGTGTATTTAATACTGCAGACATACCATCAGCACACTAAGCTAATTATTTTTTACTTTTTTTTTTTTTTTTTGGGAGACAGGGTCTTTTGGCTAGTCTTGAAGTAATGGGTTCATGCAGTTCTTGGCCTCCCATGGTGCTAGGATTATAGGTATGAGCCACTGCATCAGATCCTATATAAAAACATTTTCTTTTTTAATTTGCAAACCAATGAAAAATACATGTAGATCATATTAAAAATTGTATACACATTTTAAGAAAGGAAAAAAATCATATTAAAACTGTAATACTCAATATTTACTGACAGCAAAAGGTGAATACAAAATCACCTTTAACTTTTCCAATTAAAAGAGGCACTGCAAACATAATCCTACACAGTGCAACCGTAATTCAATTCAACTTCAAAAAGTTATACATGGATAACGTCTCTTAAAATGCCTAAACATTTCTTTGGCACCCCCTGTATTTTCTTTATAATAAGGACTTCCATTTTGTTTTACTTGTTCGTTGTTATGGCCCCTTTTGTTGTGATCAAAGTTTCTCTCTTGGTCTCTAACCTAAGTCCAGTTTGTGTTGTGACTAAGTGGTGAGAGCTGACTTCAGCTTATGCATCATCCTTTTGAATGAAAATGTTTGTCTTTTTACAGTTTTCATCCCTGACTGCAATGCAGAGGAACATAACTTAAGAGAGGTATTCCAGCATTTGACTGCCTCACTCTACCATATGCAAAAGCATGACAGGAGAGGGGAGCAGAAAAACTTTAGGAATTGAAAAAGGTCCAGTATGGCTGCAGTACAGAAATGAAAAAGATCTGAGGCGAGGATAAGCAGAGGGCCAGACCATACAGGGTCATAGAGACTGGTAAGGATCAAGAACAGTAGACACTATCTTCTCTTGCGTTCAGAATCTTCAGAAACTACGTTCAGGAGAACAAAACAGCTAAATATTTCATTATATTTTTTGAGTAATTGTGATATGTGAAAGGATAAAAATCGTAGTAATGGAGTGGAAGGAAAATACTCACTGGCCCTGCTATAATGGAGAAATCAGGAAAAAAGAACTCTAGCTAAAGGATGCCCATTTACCCTGGGCTGTGTGACGTCGTGGGACGTCACTTTATTGTCTCTGCGTGTTCTTTATGTCTATATAGCTTTTTAGCCGGAGATGGTGAAGGAAGGTAGGTCCAGCCAAAACAATTTGGGTGGTGATCTGAGTAAGGAGATGGAACATGAACAGGGTGATGGTTTCCAAATTCCAGTTTCACCTTCTTGTCATTTTGGGGGAAGAAAGAGAAAGGGAATCATCTTTTCCCTACTCCCCTCTTCAGGGGGGACTGAAGACTTCATTTTACTTCTAGGAAACAGCTTACAGAAAACTGGTCAGAAGTACTGAATTCATCCTTGTCAATAAGTTTATATTTAGCATCACACGAGACCTCTAAGGCTGCTTTGTTCTCAAGTTGCATCTAAGGAATAGCCACATGATCTATTTCATATTAAAATTATAGCTCAAGGAAAAGTACAAGTGTGTCTGGTGCTTTAAAAAATATCTGAGTGTTAGTTTGAGTTTCCTTTCTTCTAGTTATTTTACATGTATATTGACTTTTAAGGAAGGCAAGCATGAATCAAAATTTATTTAGGAAGAGAACAATATATTTACAGCCTAAGGAAGGTTACAAAGCAAGATCTGTTTACCATAGACAGGGAATGGGCCTCCATTCCCAGGACCAATAAACAAAGAGGCTATCAGGATGATTTTTTAAATTAAGTTATTTTTCCATATTCTAAATACTTGACCAATCCAATTTTCTTTGAAGATTATAAAGATAGTGTCTTCATAATTTGGTAGCTGCTTGAGTGTTAAATGTTTAAGAGACTGAGTAACTCCCCCAAGGTTTCTAGTTGGTTGGTTGAATCAGAGACTTTGCAGGTTAATTCTGTTTCCTGTTTGTGTAGCCAGTGGGTGTCATAGTCCTTTTCAACGTACTGACCTCAGATAAGGGAGACTATGTTTATTTCACAAGATTCCCTGTATGTCTCATAGTACTTATGTTGCTAAAACTTGCTTTTATTTTTTATTTTTTACTTATTTCTATATTTGGCACCTACTGAAATAGTTCATTTGTTATTTTTCTTGTTTTTTTTTTTTTTTTTATTGCCATAGGGTCTACCTCTGTTGCCTGGGCTAGACTTCTATGGCATCATCATAGCTCACTGAAACCACTAACTCCCACGCTCAAGGCATCTTCCTGTCTTACCCTACTGAATAGCTTGGAATATAGGCATATGAAACCACATGTGGCTAATTTTTCTATTTTCCTCTTCTTCGTTGTTTTTTTTTTTTCTTTTTTTTTTTTTTTTTTTGAGAGTTGAAGTCTCACTGTGTTGCTCCAGCTGGTCTTAAACTCCTGACCTCAGTGATCCTCTCCCCTCAGCCTTCCAAAGTACTAGGGTTGGAGGCATAGGTCAGTGTACCCACCCAATTGTTGGTTATGTATTGTCACTATTACTGCAAGGAGTAGCGATGAGAGAGAAAGAATGTGCATATATATATTAAGAAATAAAAATACATATATATAAATTTGTATACCCACACCTATTTCTCTAACAGCTTATATTTGGTAATTTTGGATAAAAACTCAAGACATGTTTAAGGTCTGAACAGAAGTCAACAAACCCATTCTTAATTTTTTATAGGACAAACTTATCCAGTTAGAAAAATCCTCATATGTATATTTCGTGATTGATATTTTTGGTACAAAGAAGTAAGATTTGAGATCTAGGGCCACAAATGTGGTGTTTTCCTCTCTTTCAGTTAAAGATCATTCCTTTGGGAAAAGAAGAGGACGTGGACCGTGCATAGCAGGCTATACAGATAGTGTCAAGGAATAGATCGTGGTTCGTGGTACCAGAAAATGGGCCCTCAGGAGGGTCAGACAGCAACTGAGGGCCAGGTTTATCTAAACATAGTGAGCCCTCGCTTGGGTACACGTACTGTCCTATATTTCTTTATGGGGGCAACATTTAAATTTTATGATAATCCTGAGTTAGGTATTTATAGCTAGGCATTAAGATTTCCTGTATATAGATGAAGAAACTGAAGGTTAGGGAAATTGAATAAATTAACAAAACTCAAAAGCAATAAAATCAGAACACAAACTCAGCTACTTCCTCTGAAGGATCTGAAATATGCATTTGGCAAGTGATTTTCCATTTACATAAAACTGTTTTATTTATTAAGACATTCACTTTTTTCATCCATACTTACTAATTTTGCAAACACCCTCTGAGAGTACACTGATCATGATCCTTTGCAGGGGGAATGGAAAGTCAAAATAAGGATATGTGGGAACAGAGGGTTCCCAAACACTTAACTGAAAGGAAAAGATAAATTATTTAGCTAAACATATAAAAATGGGAATCATTGGGTACCCGTAACTTAATGGTTAGGGTGCTGGCCACATGTTCAAGGGTTGGTAAGTTCGAACCTGGCCAAAGCCTGCTAAACAAGCAAACAAAATAAAATAGCTAAGTGTTGTGGCGGGTGCCTATAGTCCCAGCTACTGGGGTGGCTGAAGCAAGAGAATCGCTTGGGCCCAAGAGTTTGAGGTTGCTGTGAGCCATGATGCCATGACACTCTACTGAGTGTATCTAAGTGAGACTCTCTCAAAAAAAATAATAACGAACATCATTTGGAGTAATTTGTAATGTCATAGACAGAAATATAATTGTGGTGTCCTATAATTATCAGGAATATATGAACAAATTACAGTTAATATAGAACTTATTGTAGGTCTCTGTGTATCACTATGATGACCTTATGTAATAGAAAAGGAAATTTGAAATTTTAACAGGTAGGAATCTGAGGGTACAAATATCAGAGTTTGTATTATGTATTTACCTGATGAGAAAAATAAAGTCCTTTTAAGTCTGCCAGTTTTATTTGTTTTTAGGCTGACAGCGAATACGGATGAAGCTCTCTGATGACCTCAAATTTATAACAAGTACCTACACATGACCTACCTTTCCTCAACATTATCTCTATACTTAAACCTTGTTCCTGCCCTTTTTTACCCTTTTTTCAAGATGCAAAAAAGAAAACTATACATTTTCTTAATCATATTTCTTTAAGTTACCATTTATCGCTCAAAGCATTAAGTTTTTAATTTCAGCCTTCTGTTAGAAAGGCCACATTTCTGTTTCATCATCTTGGAATGCTCTGAAGAACACCCTGCATTCCTGACACTCTTATTCCTGGGAACTGGAGGAGAATTGGAAAGACAAAATAAGGATATGTGGGAACAGAGTGTCCCAAGACATAGGCTGCTGGCACCTAACTCTCTTATGTTTCTCAGCCGGTTTTGCATAGTACTTTTCTGCTGTCTGTTCATGTCTTTTGCTCACTTTTTAATGGGGTTGTCTGTTCTTTTCTTGCTGATTTTCTTGATATGAGCCCTGAAGGATCTCCTGCTTGTCATTAATTTTCAGTCTTTCTTTTCTCCCATGCCGCTTCAATCATTAAAACACTGATACATCCCAAACCTATGTCTCCAGTTTATAACTTTCACCCTGAGCCCAGATCTGTGTGCCCAGTTGGTTTCTAAAAAGACCACATGGTACACTACAGGATTCTCAAACTCATTGCATTGAAAGTTATAATCCTTTACTACTTCCTCAGATTGCTTTACTTTTTGCTAAGGGCAACGTCACCCAGTTTAAAATATGTTCTGTCTTATCTTTAAGTTGCTAACTACTTGCCAAGGCTTTCAATTCTGATCAAATTCTATTTTCAAATGTTGGACATATATTTTTTTTTAATTTCAAATTATTACCAGGGTGCAAATGTTTTTGGTTTCATGGATCACTTTTGTTACACTTGTGTCAGGTGTATAAGTGTGCCCATCTCTCAGATAGTGTTCACTGTACTCTGTAGGAAGGATTTTTCCCACCCCGCCCTCCCCCAACCACCTGCTTGATTTCTATTGGTTTTAACTTCGCTATGTGCACATGTATAGTCATGAGTTAGTTCTAAATTAATAGGGAGTACATATGATGTTTGTTTTTCCATTAGATTCTTCACTTAAATTGTCTCCATTTCCAACCAAATTGTTGCAAAAGGCTTACTTCATCCTTTTTATGGCTGAATAGTATTCCATGGCATATGTATACCACATTTTGTTGATCCACTCATGAAATAATGGGCATAGGTCAACTCCATGTCTTTGCAGTTGTGAATTGTACTGAAATAAACACTTGAGTGTAGCTATCTTTTTGGTAAAATGACTTCATTTTCTTTGAGTAAATGCCCAGAAGTAAGATTGCTAGATCAAATGGTAGGTCAACTGTTAGTTCTTTGAGGAATTTTCAAACAGGTTGCTATTTTCCTTAGAGGTTATACCTGTACTACTTTGCAGTCCTACTAATAATGTATAAGTGATCCTTCCTCTGTACAACCACACCAGCATTTCTTATTTTTGGACTTTTGATAAAAGCCATTCTAACTGGGATAAGATGATAGCTCATCGTGGTTTTAATTTGCATTTCCCTGGTTTTAGTGAGTGACATTGAGCTTTTAAAAATGTGTTTATTGGCCATTTGTCTATCTTCATTTGAAAAGTTTCTTTTCATGCCTTTTGCTCATTTTTTAATGTTTTTTCTTACAGATTTGTTTTAATTCTTTGTAGATTCTGATTATTAGCTCTTTATTGGATCCATAGCTAGTGAATATTTTCTCCTATTTTGTTTGTTGTCTGTTTATTTTGTTGAGTATTTCCTTAGCTGTGCAGAAGCTTTTAATTTGGTCAAGTTCCATTTATTTAGTTTTGTTGTTGCTGTAGTTGCTACTGAGATATTAGTCATGAATTTTTTACCTAGGTTGATATCTAAAACATATTTTCCTACATTTTTCTAGCATTTTTATGGTTATAGGTCTCACATTTAAGTCTTTTATTCATCCTGAATTAATTTTTGTGAGTTGTGAGAAATATGGATCCTATTTCATTCTTCTACATAACTCAGTAGCATTCTTGACCAAAACAGTCAAGCTGAGAGTGAAACCAAAGACTCAATACCATTCACAGTAGCTACAAAGAAAATAAAATACCTAGAAATATACTTAACCAAGGAGGTAAAAGATCTCTACAAAGAGAGCTAGGATATTCTGAGGGGTGAAAAAAAAAATGACACAAATAAATGGAAAAATGTATCATGCCTGTGGATCACTGAAATAAACATTGTTAAAATAGCTGTAGTACCCAAAGTGATTTACAGATTCCATACAATCCCTAGCAAAATATCAATGTCTATTTCTCATAAAATAATTTTGTGCTTCATTTAGACCTAGAAAGGAGCCCAAATAGCCAAACAATCTTAAGCAAAAAGATCAAATCTAGAGTCATCACCTTATTAGGTGTCAAACTATACTACAAGGCTATAGTAACCAAAATAGCATGGTATTAGCACAAACATAGAGGCTTAGACCAATGGAAGAGAACAGAGATCCTGGATATGAGACCCTCTACCTATAGACAATTGATCCAGCAAAACAGACAATAACATACACTGGGGAAGAGAAGCTGCATTCAATAAATGGTGCAGAGAAAATTACATGTTGGTCATATCTTTTTCTATCTCAAGCCTCAGGCTCTAGCCACACAGAATGTGTGGCAATTTATGTTATTGCATGTGCCTCTTTCTTGTTTGGAAAATATATTCACACTCTATTTAAAGCCTTCTTTGAATCTCCCTAGTGGAGCTGGTAGTTTCCACTCGTGAGAACACAGATACTATACTTATTTTAATATGTATTTATTTCTACAAAAAAAATTTGCTCTTTTCTTTTTGAAAAATCAGTGAAGATACTGGTTCAATCCTATTAATTTCAAACAAAATCAACCTAGAAACAAAAATAGTACTATAGATAAAATGGAAATACTTTATAAGATGATAATTTCCACTGAATAAATATAAAAATTGTAATTTTTTGTATGCATGTATTTCAGAAAATAGAGTACAATAATTTTTGCTACATTGATACCTTGTATAATGTATTCTGTCTTTATTAACATAGCCTAATATATACAAGAAAACTCATGGAGCTTAAAGGAAAAAAAGAGACAAACCTTAAAATATGGTTGGATGCCACAATACACATCTTCTATTATTTGAAAGAACAAAAAGATGATCAACACATTTGAAGTAATTTATGTTTCTACAATAATACAGGCAATTACAGAATATTTATTTTCAAATGTCTATGGCCCTTCAGACCCCTAAGTGTAGCCCATAGATGAAATACAAATTTCATAGAACAAATCCCTTTTTCAAGCAGCTTTGTTCTATAAAATTTAGATTCAGTCAGAAGACTGCACTGAATGATTTAGAAGGCCACACATGGCTCCAAAGCCACAGGTTCCTCATCCCTGGTAACATAAAAATTGACCCAATGAGGAATCATAAAGCAAGTTTCAGAACATAGAGCAGTGATTCTCAACCTGTGTGTCATGGCCATGAGAGGATCTTTGGTGTGCTGAGAAAATTTTAAAAATCATTAAATTATTTTTTAAAAGTTCACAGCACAGTAAGTATATTCCTTTTTTATTTTTATTTTTTTTTTTGAGCAACATAATTTGTGTGTGCCATGGAAGTTTAATTATAGGTTTAAGTGTGCTATGAGATAAAAAGGTTGAAAAACCCCGACATAAGAGTATTGACATGAGATAGAGTATACACTTCGTGTACACATTGATTTGAGCTAGAAAATCTTCAGATATGAGGAAATTCAGAGTAGAAAAATATACATTTTTGAATATCTTGAGTTAAAATATGACTTGAAATAGAGATAAATACAAATTAAAATGCTGTGTTCCATGATTAAAGGCAATGTTAAGGATGAAAACTGTACTTTAAGTATACACACCAGAAAGTAAAAAGGAAGAAAATCAATAGATGTCTGTCACAAAATATTAGGGAGAAAACATCATGTTTGTATCAGATATGAAAGAAGAGAACTATTAAATATCAGAAGGTAATATAGTGAAAAATACTATATATTACACGTCGTACAGCAGAGAGGATCTACACCAGCACTATTGCTCATTTGAATAAAGTGATAAAGTGGTATATAATGATGCAACTAATTAAGTAAAAAGAGAGAGGAATTAAGAATAATTAATGTCAGGATTGAAAAGGTAAGTCTGCCAATCCTAAAGACATTAAAAAGGTATTGAGAGGATATTAGAGATCACTTATTAAAAACATTAAAATTTGAATACAATAAATTTTTAGAAAAATGTAATTTAAAGGTGATAAGTGAAAGAAAAAAAATACATAATTATATAATTATTAAAATAATGTAATGAATAATAAAAACCATTATAATTGACACTCTCAGTAAATACATATAGAAGTATCCTTTCTCATTACGATAAAAAAATTCTACTGATCCCTACAACAAATATCACAATTATTCCTTTGGAGATCAAACAAGGGCACTCAGTACCACCACTTCTATTCAGTATTGTACTGATCATCTTGATGAGTAAAATAATGCCAGATATAAGTGCACTTGCGTGTACACACATATGTGCTTATCTACATAAATACACAAACATAGGTATATATTAACAGACTTTATTAAGTTCAAATATTTGAAAGAAATATATAACAGTTACTATCGCATATAACATGAACATTGATGATAAATTGAAAAGAAAATACAGTTGAGTTATTTTAATGGGGTCATTATGAAAGTTTTGAGATGCATAAAAATCAAGAAATGTAAAATCCGCTTAGATGGAATCAAATGAAGTCCTCCTGGTAAGAACCCTAAGCTGAGCAAGTTGAAACTTGCACAGGTGAATCAGAAAGGACACTGTCAACTGTATTTCTTGAAAATGAAATAATGGACCATAACAGAGTCTGTCTCAAGACTTTCCTATGACTTATGTATATGGTTTTTACAAGATTACTTGATACGCAGTCAAGGATTGAGAAATAAATTTTTATAATACATAACCAACAAAATAAACTAGAAAACATAAAGAACTTCTACAAATCCATAAGAAAAGAAAACTCATAGCCCTCATCACAAAAATCCCAAAGCTGCAGATGCCTGCATGGATATAGAAAGAAGGGAACACTTCCGCACTGCTGGTGGGTTGCAAACAAATACAGCTTCTATGGAAGGAAATATGGAGAATTCTCAAAGAACTAAAAATAGACCTTCCATTTGGTTCTGCAATCCAATAGCTAGGTATCTACCAAAAAGAAAAAAGAAGAAAAAGAAAAACTCATTCTACCACAAGGACATTTGCAATAGAATGTTTATTGCACTCAATTCAAGATCGCTAGGATGTGGAAGCAACCCAGGTACTCACCCAGGAATGGATTAACTAGCTATGGAATATGTATGCCATGGAATACTATTCAGCCATATAAAAGGATGGAGACTTTACATCTTTTGTATTTGCCTGGATGGAGTTGAAACACATTCTTCTTAGTGAAGTATTATAAGAATGGAAAAGCAAGTATTAAATATACTCAATACTAATTATGAAACCAATGCATAAACAACTACATGACTAAAAGAAAGAAAAGCACAGGTACATTCAAGTGAGGGAGAGGGAGGAGGAAGGTGGATAGGAAAGTTTTTACCTAATGTACGTGATGTAAGGGTATACAGCATACCCCCTGCACAGAGGGCTCAATTACAACTTGAACTTTACCTTAGAAAGGAAAGCAATGTAACCCAGACATTTGTACCTTCGTGTTAATCTAAAATTTTAAAAAATATTGAAAAGAATCTTGAATATATAAATGTGACTACTAAATACATGGAAATTCACTAAAACATATTTTTAATTGAAGAAATATGAATTAAAAGTACAATACTTCACTACACAGTGAGGTGATGGCTAAAATTAAGCAAAATATAAATAATTTCTGATAAGATTGTGCAACGATGGCAATGGTCACACACTGTTTGCATTATTTGCCAAAGTAGAATGTAGGCACATTTTCTGACTTAGTAATTATACTCCTTGTATTATATTTCATATATAATACATATATAAAAGTACATGATATGTACTTATAATACACATATAAAAGTATTCTTATAGCAGAATGATTTATAATGACTCATAAGTGGAAATAATCTGCATATCTGCAAATAATGGATTTAATATAGAAATTGTGGAATTTTCGTCTAATACAGTACTAAACATAGTTACAAGCACCAAAATGAATGAAGTTAAGATGTTAAGGGAAAGAAAGTAGGCATGGAAGAATATATAGAATACAATTATAATGATATATAATTCAAAACTAAAGCAACATAAAACTGCAGACTGAAAATCCGGAAGCATCAACATATGTATAATTAACAGTTTATTGAGGTTACAGTACACAGTATATTCAATACCATTTCATGATACATTCAAAGGATTGTCCCTCTCTGGCTCCACGTAATCAGTATGCCATACCAAATTGTGATAAACATGTGAAATTAATGCAGCTACAAGTCCCTGAAAATGCATTTGCATATTTTCATATATTCTGCAACAGAACAAGCCATAGGATTCTCTGGTTTAACCATGTGCAAGTTCTTGCTCTGGGTACCCATTAGGTGATATTTCACTTTGTGGTGATTTTTGCACTTCCATGCATGTGGACTTTGGCAAGATTCTTTTGCAGTTTATAGAAATAACTTAAAAACATAAAAATAAAATACACCAGACATTCTCTATGGCCATCACAAGGAGAACTGAGGTCCAGGCACAGAGGCCTCTGAGGTGTAGATCTACTTTATGCCTTTGAATCTGCGCTAGGGAATTAAAGAAGTTGCTTCACAGTATAGCAAGATCTCTATGACTTGCTCTTCACAAGGGAAACAGGTTTTTTTTTTTTATTGTTATTTCTTTAATGACGCATGTTTTTCAGAAGTAAACTATGGATTTTCTCAAATGATTCTAGGCTCTAGTTAAGGAGGTATCTTTTTTTAATATGTTAGAAACAGGATCTTACTTTGCTGCCCAGGCTGCAATACAATGGCATCAGTACAGTTTACTGTGCCCTTGGTCTCCTGGGCTCTAGCAATACTCCTACCACAGCCTCCTGTATAGCTGGGACTACTAACATTCCCTATCATCCCCAGCTAATTTTTCTTATATTTTCATATAGACTCAATCTTGCTGTGTTGCCTAGACTTGTCTCAAACTCCTGGCCATCAGCCATCCTCCTGCTCAGTCTCCCAAAGTGCTGGGATTATAGGCATGAGCCACCTCCATCAGATTAGAGGAGTTTTCGTGGCTTAACTTCGGATGATTTGTTACAATTTAGTAGGGATCCAATGTTACAGAGATGAATCTAGCCAGATAGAAATAGCCAAATTTAAATTTCCTGATAATAAGATGCGGACACATACTCATATACACACATATACCCCCACACAACAGTGTTAATTCGCTTTCACATTTATTGTGTTCTCCGTTCTCTTTGAAAGGAAGATATGTGCTTTAATACTCATACCATATGTAATTTCAAACTAGATCCCCAAGGCAAAAGGAAAGGGCTGCTATCAAATGTCTTAAAAATAATCTCCTTTGTTTTATAATAATAATGGTTAGAGGTTCAATATTTCTACTCAAACACAGAGGCAGGCAGGCGTATTTGCTGAAGTCCTCACAATGTTTGCCGTAGCCTTTACAGAAGACAACATTTATAAAACCTTTACATCTCAGGCAGGTGTGGGGTCTTCCCCTGAGAATTTGTGCTGTTCAGATATTGCTTTCCATTTGAACTTCAAATACCTTTAAAAAATAGGTGCTGTATTTTCATATCATTTAAAAATTAGAAGCCTTTTATTTTTGTCATGATAATATCATCCGTGGATGTACTTTTCAAAATGGATCAAAGTCAAAACTAATTACTGTCTGATGGTCACAAAGATCTGAAAATAGAACAAAGTTTTTTTTTTAAATGGGCCTGCTTTTCCCAAAAGAAAATTAAATATATATCTTAAATATTAAGTAATTTTGAATACATTTAATAAGATTCTTCTTTGAGAACTTTGAGGATTAACTGAATTATTATAGTCATTTTGAATAACTGGAAAAGAGCTAGACTATTTCCTTTGGCTGTTTGTTTTCATGACACAATATGAGGTTTAATAAGCACTTGAAGTAAAAAAGTATGTCATCTAGAAACATTAATTCCTCAAGTATTTTTCATTATGAATTATGTTTAGAGGTAATAATACTGTAGAATTATAACTTTTTATTGTCCAATTTTTTAACCAGAAAACTAAAACGTCTGTTTTCTATTTTGCTTGGACAGGCTTGGACTCCTGGATCATCCGGTGACTTCAAATACCTGGTGAGATCCCTTTTTCTGTGGGACTTTCAGCTTTCTGATATTTTTATTACCCTTGCTACTAATCTTGAAAAGAGTTTTTTTTCCTATATCAAGCTTAATTTTTATTTTAAAAAAATTCTCCCTTCATTTCCATTCTCTGAGTTAGAATATCATAAAGCCAGTTGAAAAGGTTCAGTTATATCTTAACCTGTGTCTCCTGATCTGGTAAGTAAGGTTTTTTTGAGATTCAATGTCAGGAATCTGGAGCGCATTCTGAACGACGGTATCATTTTTTAAGGAAGCAAAACATCATCCCGAAAAGAGTCTTCAATAGGAAAGAAGATTATGCAGGTAAAAGGCAAAAAGCACCAATCTGAAAAATTTCTTTTAAAATGGATCAAATACAAAGGCAAGTTGAAAACCACAGAGGAGCTGATAACGGGGTTATTATAGTTATTCCGACATTGAGCATTGGCACTAGAGTTCACATGTTACACAGCTAGAAACCCAGTGAAGGCACTGTTCCTTTCCACATGGAAACTCTTAACGTTCTCATAGTGTTTGCCTGCCACATATCTTATAGGTCTGGTAAAGATTGCTTAATAAAAAAAAAAATGACTGGTTAAGATAGAAGATTTTCTGTGAAGTGTATCTTTTCCAAATGGTGCCTTTGTGATCATGTTTGACCTGTAGAAATTTATAAAGTAGAAATCATGTAGAAATTTATAAAGTAGAAATATAATAGAAATTTATATATGACATTTTGTATCCCCAGTTTTATCATAATTAATCTTAGCATTCTTGTGTAGTTTTCCATCCTAAACATTTTTTTTTTCTCCAGATATCATTGACAGATTGCTCACATTCAAATTCATGCATTGGGGGAGCCTACCATGTTCTGAATCTAAGCAAAATTATAAAATGTATTTTATCTATTATTTTATCTTATTGACTATTCTAAAGAGACATCTACTTTAGAGTTCTGTATAGTCTGGGATCCCTACTTTCGTGGCTGGGTGACTGTTTCTATCTAGGGAACCAAGAGTAGTAATATGAACTCTAAGTGAGTGGGTAGCAGGTAAACCCTCTCACACTCATTTTTCAGCGTTGACTGGGTGCTGCTGGGTTAGAGTGGGAGAGTGGTGGGAGGTTAATCTCTCCTTATGCTGTCCATTATCTTTCCCTTGCAAATGCTTCTCAGGGTTTCTCAACGAATATGAGTATCTTATGACCATCTGACTTCCATGCTGCTTCTGTCTTTCCACTCCATACCTCCCACAGGACAGTAACACTCAGAATTACAGCACACAAAAGATCTCATAACTACTGACAGCCATCGGCCCTGCCAAGTTCCTTCAGTGTTTGTGTTGAGTCTCTCTTTTCCACATCAGTGCAAACTCTTATCTTGTTGGGGTCTGTAAACCTCCTGAAATAATCCATTTAGCATGCTTTACCTCTACTTTATTTCCTGGGTTTGAGTCCTGTGAGCAAGTGAAGACTAAGTCACACTAAAATACTCTGTTAGCACTTTACCCAGCTTGTGGTGATGGTGACCTGCTTTCTATTGTGCTAAACAGTTCCGCCCTTCATCACACAGACTTCTGCTGGGTCTGAGTACAATTTTGCATTACCTTCGGATGGGTTACATCGGAATTTCTCCCAAGCAGAGACATGTCGGTTCACGATGATGAATTCAGTGTTCCATGTTTAATTTGTAAATAGGAACAACAGAAACTTGAAGTTACATTTTCCTTAATAATTTTTAAAAGTCCTGATCAAATTTCTAGCCACCTTTCATCCTTAGATGAATACAATAGAAATTTGTATATGACATTTTGTATCCCCGGTTTCATCCTAACGAATCTTAGCATTCCTGTGTATTTTTCCATCCTGAACTTTTTTTAGCTGTGCAGGTTGGATCTGGATCCTGTGACTGTCCTTTCCCCTAATTTTCACTTTCTTCATTAAATTGTCAGTGTGCTCTTCCTGTTCCAGATGTGCACAGTG
>CAUYQV010032313.1:0-17893 GCA_963574575.1 Galagoides demidoff
GGCGGGTGCCTGTGGTCCCAGCTACTTGGGAGGCAGAGGCAGGAGACTTGCTTGAGCCCAGGAGTTGGAGGTTGCTATGAGCTGTGATGCCATGGCACTCTACCCAGGGGGATAGCTTGAGGCTCCGTTTCAAAAAAAAAAAAAAAAAGAATCCAGACTGTAGATGGCAGAGGGTACACAATATAAAGCAGCTGGCTTTGTGGCAGGGCCTGGGGGCTGCTTTCATCTAAACTTTCCTTGGTTGATCAGAGGGGAGGGTCACAATGGGCATCCTGTCCAGTGCTCCCTGAGGTTGGAGCTTGGGTCTCAGAGATGGGGCAATCTCCAGACCCTCCACGGGTTGGAGGGACATGCCCTGACTCCTGCAACTCTTTAGGCCCTGTCCCCAAGAGGAGCACTGTTCCCACACAAGATGCCTGTCTGGGCCAATCTGCAGAACTGTGTTTGAGCCCTGAATTTGGGAACTCGAGGGAAAGAAGGGATTTTGAAAAATGTGTGCACTTTGGTTTTCTGTGCAACCTAAAGTCACTGCTCCCCTCCCGGCTTGGCAGCGCTGCCCGCCTCGTGCTGTTGACCTTGGCTGTGGGTCTGCGGGGGCTGGAGCTCTCACACCATAAATTCCTGTCTTCTAGGAATCCAGCCTGGGAAAGAAAAGAAACATGGAGGAGAATATTTGATTAACATTCTTCCAACGTGACCACATCACAGGGACGTGTGGCCGGAATTCTCACCCTGCATTGGGTGGGGCAGGACTCGGCTCTGGGCCTAACGGCTGGGAAGGGTGGTCCTGGGTTGAGGGGTCCTTCTGTCTGAAGGAAGAGTGGAGTCTGGGCTGGCATCTCCCTTTGGAGTAGAGGGTTCTTGGATGGAACTTGGGCCAGGTCAGACACCTGGAGGGTAGGCAGCCTTCGAGAACTCACCTTTGACTTCAGGGGTTTCAGAGGCTGCACACTGAGGTCAGGTGGGCCCGAGGGGTGAGGGGGGCTTTAGCCTTGTCTTAGCCAACTGCTCTCCACTCTGGACAGACCCCTCACCAACTCCAGATTTAATTTTAACCCTAACTCCAGACCGAGACCTGGCTCCAGCTCTATCATGACCTCTGATCTCAGCCCATAATAACTTCTGACCTGAGCTGCAGGCTGACTCTGGCTTTCCTCCATCACTGAGCACAGAAATCTTCATACATCCTGCACTGTCTCTAAACTTCTGAGCCTTCATTCTCAGCCTTGTGCTAGCTCTCTTGGGATTGTCTCCATGCTTGCATCTACAAACATCCATCTCCTTCTCACCCATCCTCTCCTCCTGTTCCTGTGGACAAAAGGCCACCTCTACCAAGGTGGACCCCACCCATGCCTGGCTCCCCTCACCTCCCCCTGCTCAGATGTCTCAGCCCATGCATCACCTTTAGGGTTCCAGCTGTGCCTCTTGTTATGGGACGCTTCTCGTGGGCATTTAAGCATTCCATGAACAAGGAAAGTAGAAAATCCCCTGAACCCTCCTCCCACCTCTATCTTTCCCTGTCTCTCACCTCCTATTACAGCCTGATTCTCCAAAGTTGTTTCCCCTTTCCCCCTCTTGCTTATTCTTGGCCCTACTGGCCACCCAGACAGCTCCCCCAGGTCAGTAGTGACCTCCATGCAGCCCACCCTGATTGATGGCCATAGTTGTGTTTTGCAACTTGCTTGCCATCTCAGCAGAGGTCTACACTGTGGCCTACTTGCTCCTTGAAACCCTCTCCTTAGTCTCCTGTGACCCCACTCTGTCCTCCTCAGTCCAGACTGGTGGTGTCACCTCTGCTCGGCTATGCCTCAGGCTCCTTGACCTCAACAGGTCCAAAAGTGGACTCTCCGTCCTTCCAGCTGCTCCTCCTGAGGCATTCTCTTCTCAGTGATTGCACCAATCTGGTTGCTCAGACCTGAAGATCATCCCAGCACCAACCCAGGACTGTGCCCTGGAGATCTGACTTCATGGGTATCTTTCCTATTTGTCCATGTGTCTGGTCCCACCCTATTGTCCCCTGCATCACCACCCCACTGTCCCCCACCCTCGCACACCATCACTACCACGTGCCTCACCATTGTCACCATCAACTCCCTCTGCCCCCTCACCACCCACTATCTCATCCTAGCCCACCACTTCCGTCTAAGCTACCATTATGTTTCCCTGACTTACTGGGATCCTGGGACAGCGTCCCAGCTGGTCTACTTTCATTCACTCCTGCTCCCTTCTGATCCAGCTGGATCTTTCAGAAATGCAAGTGTTATCCTATCACTTGCTTAAAACCCACCAACAACTTCCCACCTGCTGTAGGATAATGTAGAAAATCCTTTCCAGGTTCAGGGCCCATAGCACAGTGGTTATGGCACCATCCACATACACCGAGGGTAGTGGGTTCAAACATGGCCTGGACCAGCTAAACAACTGCAACAAAAAAATAGCCGGGTGTTGTGGTGGGTGCCTGTAGTCCCAGCTACTTGGGAGGCTAAGGCAAGAGAATTGCTTAAGCCCAAGAGTTTGAGGTTGTGGTGATCTGTGATGACACAGCACTGTACTGAGGGCAACATAGTGAGACTCTGTCAAAAGGAAAGGAAAGGGAAAGGGAAAGGAAAGGGAAAGGAAAGGAAAGGGAAAGGGAAAGGAAAGGAAAGGAAAGGGAAAGGGAAAGGAAAGGGAAAGGAAAGGAAAGGGAAAGGGAAAGGAAAGGGAAAGGAAAGGAAAGGGAAAGGAAAGGAAAGGGAAAGGAAAAGGGAAGGGAAAGGAAAGGGAAAGGGAAGGGAAAGGAAAGGGAAAGGGAAGGGAAAGGAAAGGGAAAGGGAAGGGAAAGGGAAAGGGAAAGGGAAGGGAAAGGAAAGGAAAGGGAAAGGAAAGGAAAGGGAAAGGGAAGAGAAAGGGGAAGGGAAAGGCAAAGGAAAGGAAAGGAAATCCTTTCCATGCCCTCAAAGTTCTGCATGACCTGGCTCTGGCAAGATTTCCTGCTGGATTCTTTCTCTACTCTTCTCCAACTGTCCTGCCCCCCACTCCCACCCTGATCCCCTACTCTCTCCTGGGAACACTGCCCCCCATCTCTCTCCTCCTGTTAGCCTGACTGGCTGATATCTGTCCACCCGTTATCCTCCACAATGTCACTTCTCTCATTTCCAAATCTGGTCTGGAGGCCCCCATTGGCTTCCAGGGGGTCAGAGGAGCCCAGATCACCAAAGTGATGATTCTCTGACTTCATTTTGAAACCCCCCCAGGAACAGAGCCATGTCTGTGTGCTCCTTCTGTTCTAGGCACATGGCAGCCACTTAAACACATTTCTGGAATAAGGAGCATAGAGAAAGAGCCTATCTATGAAGGGTTCCCCATTGACCATGAGCTCCAGGGAAGTGGGCCCCTGGCTTACTTTCTTCTGTTTTCCCAGAGACTAGGCAGAGCCAGGTACACAGAAGGTAGAGAGAGCATTGACTGGACTAAAGAATTAATGAAAACAGAGAGGGTCATGCAGAGAGGAGGAAGGGCTGCTCCCCTAGAAGTGGGGATTTACCAACATGGAGTGGAGAACGGTGAGGTGTGGCAGCCAGGAAATCTATATGTTTTTCCTCTTCAGAGAGGGGGAGGACATTGGGGCCCAAGTGTAAAGTGGAGAGGAGAGACCAGCCTGGGGCTGACTGGGAAGAGGAAGAGTGGGTTGAGGGGGTGCTCAGGGGATGCCACTGGGTCAGGGAACAGGTTCACAGCAGCATGGTATGCAGAGGTGATCTTCCTTTGGCAAAGGGATCTGAGGAGCAGAGAGGGTCCGCAGATTGCCCAGGCTCACATAGCAGCTATTGGTAGAGGTGGATGCTGGAATCAACACTCTGACTTTGAGATATGGTTCAGCCCCCAGAGGACTATGCTGCTGTTGGCTCTGGCCTTCACTTCCTGTGCCCACATTATCACCCCTAGTGAACCCACCTGGCTCTCCACACTTCCTGGCTTTCTCTGACCCTCTTTTCCTCCTCCACAAACCTCTTAAAATTCCCGCCCTTCAGCCCTCCTGAGCCAACTCCACCACTAAGCTGCTCTTCACTCACCCTGACCAAGAGCCCACCATTCTTATTATGCACTTGAACTTGGACCTCTCTGTAGTGTGAGCTTGCATTTCTCTGGGTCTTGCAGACTATCCATGTAGTTCTTGCTGCTTTCACCTTGCATGGGGATTAATTCCCACTCTGGACTCTCCACTCCAGGGTCATTTACATGCTGTTGTATCATTCATTGAAATGGTGGGGAATTGGGCGGGCAGAGGTTGGAGGGAAGAATTTTTCTTAAAACACCACCAAATGATACTACATTTCATTTACAAGAATATATTAGTGACAGTTTTGTGGGGGTTTTTGGCAGTTTTTGACTGGGGCTGGGTTTGAACCCACCACCTCAAGCATATAGGGCTGGCACCCTACTCCTTTGAGCCATAGGCACCACCCAACAATTTTTTTTTGGAATTTTAGGACAAGGAGGAAAATTAATTAGAACAAGATCTTGCACAGATTGATAAATAATAAGAGTAGCATTTAGTGTGGGTTACTGTGTGTTGAGCACCAAGCTGAGTGCTTCACAGGGATTACTGATTCATGCTCACTACAGCCCTATATGAGGTTGTCACTGGTGAGTTTCTACTACCACCTCCACTTCATATTTCTATGTGGAAGGACTTTAGAGGAACATTCCTGTGGAAGGACTTTATTTTATTTTATTTTATTTTCTGTGGGAGGACTTTAAAGGAACATTCCTGTCCTCTCTCTCCAGCCTTGTTTTTCCTCCCCCAGATCATTTGTATTTTCTGTGTTCTCTACAGTAATGTTTGGGTGTAGGCTTTGCCTAGCAGGAGTGAGGGAAGACCGAGGGCACCTGGTACTATCTATGACTGGGATCTGTGTCTGTCTAGTCAGGGATGAATGTTAGGATGCCCATTGATGCTTTGCTTCTTGGCTTGTTTTCCAATCATCAACACTTTCATTTCTTTCTCTTGCCTTATTGCATTGGCGAGGACTGCTAATGCCGTACTGAATGATCTACCTCTACTAAGTAAAAAGCTGATGTTTTATCTCTATCTGACTTGTTCCTATATCTAGTTCTCAGTTTATTCTGAACTTGCAAGGGAGATATTTTTTATAGGTTCCCCCAAACATCATTTTACTGATGAGGAACTGTGGGGTAACTTGCCCAAGGTCACAGATTTATTAAGCAACAGGTTTTTATGTAAATCCCCACCTGTTTGTCTTTAAGCCCATAAACTTAACTACTATGATATAAAGACTTTAATAAAACATAGTCTAAAGGAAAAATAATTTAATAGTGGGATACTGAAGTAAAATCAGGAATATGCACCACTGGAATAGAATATAGCAATAATGAAAGCGTGACACAAAAAACCAAAAGGACAGCAGTGCAGGGTGGCAGAAAATAATCTAACACTTTATTTCTAATACCAAAAGGATCTCCAGACAGATTATAAAGTTAAAACTTGTACAAATAAGTAATAAAATTCTAGACTAGCTAGTAGGAAATACATTGAATTCTTTTTTATACTCTGGAAAAGCGTTTATACATTTTCCTTAAGTTCCTTAACTTCCCTCAAACTTCCTGAGGAGTTTTATAAATGTTCAAGCAATAGAAGAAATAATATGGAAAAGAAAGAAGTTATTTGGCCATGTGATAAGTAGTGGGAGAGGAGGCAGGAGACCCCCAAGGAGTGTCACTACCATGGACATGTGTAGGAATAACCCACTGTGCAGAAAGAAGCTGCAGTGACCAGCAGTGTGCATAATTTTTTTTTATTAAATCATAGCTGTGTACATTAATGCAATCATGGGATACAATGTGCTGGTTTTATATACAATTTGAAATATTTTCTTCAAATTGGTTAACATAGCCTTCACGGCATTTTCTTAGTTATTGTGTTAAGACATTTATATTTGCATAATTTTTGAAGACCAAGAAACAAACACCAACACATTCACATGACCGTCACATTGTATGCAGTCCTGGGAATTCCCTGGCTGCATAAACCACATCCTCTGGCCACACTGGAACCCTCAGCTGTACACAAGATCACACTTCCTTGAAGTTCCATAAATGCACCTTCCTGTGGGTTCATGGACCCTGTTGGGCTCCCACAAAAGCCCTCCCTTGGTGGGGAAGCTGCTTTGAGATACAAGTATGTGCCCACTGAGAAGAGACAGCTGGCACCTGGGCACGGGCCAGGATCTCGTCCATCCACACAGCTTAGGCTTTTCTGGATGGCAACTGTACCCGAGAAGCCTATGGCAACCAAGCGCCCCACCAGACCTCACCAGGCAGCCAACCTCAGGCTGACCCAGACGGGCCTGGCAGGAGCCTGGGACCCAACTCACCCTACTGCTCTCCTCTGGCTCCTATTGCCTGCAGACCTCAACCCTGCCCCAGACCTCATTCCAGCCCAAACAGTCCCACAGATCAGCATAGTGGGTTGGGAGTCGTGTTCCAGGCAGGGATTCAAGGTCCTGCCTTGAGCTTCAGCTCTGTTTCCCAAGCCCACCGTGTCTGGGCTGGGAGGATGCACCACCACGCTTTTGGGGGAGAAATATTGTTTTTTTTAGACACAGTCTCACTCTGTCACCCTGGGAAGAGTGCTGTCGCATCATGGCTCACAGAAACCTCAAACTCTGGGGCTTGAGCAATCTTCTCACTCAGCCTCCTGAGTAGTTGGTTGGAGGAGTGGTTTTGACTTCAATGTCCTACTTCCTGGATCTGTTCCTACCCACTGGAGTTCAGTCCCAGTCCTAGGGTTTGCCCCAGAACATGAGGTCTGCCTCATGCTCTGTCTGGAACTCAGCTGAGCTCCTGTCCAGACCTTTGCAAGACCTTTTTCTAGTAGGTCATACCCCTGCCCTGCCTCCACACCCAGGTCTCCAGCCAGAGCTGAGCAAGTGCCTGGCACATAGTAGGCCTTCCGTAGATATTTGCCAAATGAGTCAATTCCTCAAGTTCCTCAAATAGCCCGGTGATCTCATTCGTCCCCTCAGCCTTGTCTGCGGGGGTGGGCAGCTTTGGGCCAGGAGATGACAACTTGATTGACGCAACTTAGCCATCAGGCCCCCACCCCCACCACCCTCTGCTCCCCCTGTATATGCCCCATTTGCCTCTCCCTCCCCCAGGGAGGGTGTGTCTTCTCTAATTTGGAGCCCTTCTCCTGGGCACACAGAGCTGTGTCCCCATAGGGCCATACCCAGCCAGGGCCCCAGCACTTCAAGGCAACCTGGACATCACCATTTCTGTTGTTTTCTGTGGACCCAGTTCACCCTGGGCTATAGCCACTCCATGTCACTGGCCATCCCAGGCCTCCCACCGGACCTTCCTGTGCCAGGTGTCCTCATGCCTCTCTAAGCATGTACATTTCCCTCTCAGAGGGTTTTTGGGCTGTGCCACATCCCTCTGTAGAGGAGGTATCACTAGACTCCCCAAACTAGATGGTCAGCCCCCTCTCACCTAGGTACCCCTCTGACCATGGACAAAGGTGCAAGCTGGGTTTGGGCTTTTCCTGAGGTTCAAGTGCACTGACTCTTCCAGGTACTATCCCCGCTTCCCATCCGTCCAGGGCTTTGGCCACACAAATCTTTGCTGAAGCCCCTGTCTGGACAAAACTCCAGCCTTTGGGCACCAGCCTTGTTGCTGACCACCTCGAAGTCTTCGTGGAGGGTAAAACATGTTTTTAAAACACAAAAACCCCATCCTGTCTGAACTGAACACTTTCTCCTGCTTGCTGAACATCACCATTTACATTCCTGGGCCTGTCGGCAGCCAAGATATTTATAGCACTGCCTGGCTCTCCATCTTGCCTAATTGGCGTGGCCTGACAGGGCCTCCATCCGTCATGGTAAGTGGGCCTTTCACCAGCCTCCAGCAGGCTCTCTGCCAGGCTGGACATTTCCAGGTCTGGGTTGGGGAGGCGGCCTTCACCCGTCTGCTGCCTAGGTCCCTCTCCAGAAGGCTCGACCACACTGGGGAGCCCCCGAGGGTGGACATCTGACCCAGACCGTCTGTGCCATCCTTCCCAAGGGCAGTTGGGGATCTTGACGGCCTCTGCTCATTCCCAGGTTTCCACACTGCTTTTGGACTCCCATGGCCCTTACTCCATACCCCTAATTTACGAAGGCCACCAGGTCACCTTGGGGTCCCCTACCTTGGAGGATGAAGCCTCAGCTTCTTCACCCATCCTAGAAGGACCATTAATTCCTGCCACCTGAGAGCCTACCCATCTCACGCTCTCTGTCCAAGCCACAGTGAGACATACACTGTTTCCCAGCAAAGGAAGGTGTGCTTGGCCTTGGCGAGGTCTCTCGGCCCACTTGACCTCTGTCTGCTTGCCCTTTGGGGTCTGCCTTAGCCACCTCCTCCTCTGAGAAGCTTGTTCTTCCCTTGCCCTCCACCTCCTCCCTGGGCAGAGTTGGGGTCCCTTGGTCACAGCATTCATCATGCTGAGTTGTGTTCATCATGTGAGTTGTGTTCATCATGCTGAGTTGTGTTCATTCATTGTGTTCATCATGCTGAGTTGTCCATGACCAGGTTCTCCCATGAACCTTAGACTCTCCAGGACCAGGGTCAGGATGTCTTCCTCACTGCTGAGGAAACCTATCTATTATTTTGCCCTTTTGGTCCTGAGGATTGAATGTCTTTTGCACCCTAAGTACTATATTTCATCAATTCCCAAGAAGCACTGTTTTCACATTTTCACATCTTTGCAACTGGGATGGCAAACTATAGTTTGTCAGGGTCTTTCCCTTGCTTTATGACCCATAAAACCTCATAGGTGATGACGTCTGAGACTTGATGAAATATAGTAATGGTGTCGGTTTTAGTAAATTACTGAGACACCATAGTGGTTAGAAGCTCAGATCTCAGATTTGACAAACTTGGATTCTAACCCTGGCTCTGAAATACTCTGGCTGTGTGATGCTGGGTGACTAATCCTACCTTCTGAACCTTGGTTTCCACATCTGAAAAACGGGAAGTAACAGTACTACCTTCCTCTTGGGGTGGTTGCAATGATTGTCACATAGCATAGGAGAAAGAATTGAGAGTACTCAATAAATTACAGGTGTCACTATTATTTCAGTTGCCAATTCATTCAACAGATATTTGAGTACCCACCAGGAGCACAGCAGTGGGCACAATAAATAAAGTTCTTGCTCTCTCAGATTTTACAATTTGGTGGCAGAGACAAAAGGAAAGCACATAATTAAAAATTAAGGTAAATTCGGATGGAGACACACGGGTGGTTCTGAGCAAAAACACTTGGGAAGATGGAGTTTGGGTTGGCAGAGAAAGTGAAGGGTGAGAAGAGACCAGGTGGGTGAGGAACCGCAGAGAAGAGCTTCCAGGCAGAGGGAACAGCATGTGCAAAGGCGTGGCCTCTAGGTACAGCGGTTCTCAACCTGTGGGTCACTACCCCTTTTTAACAATGAAAATACATCACAGCATTAGGAAGGTTGAGAACCACTGCTCTAGGAGAACACAGTTGGGAGACGGTGGAAGTTGGTGAGGCAGAACCAGGTCACAGTGAACCTCAGAGCCAGTTGAAGGGTGTCAATTTTGGTGCATATGCAACAGGAAACCATCGTGGGGAGGGGCAGTTTAAGCAAAAGAATGAAGGGACCTGATTTGTATTTTAAGTGGATTCTTCTGTCTCATGTGAGGGAATGGGTTGGAGGGGGAAGAGGATTGGCCTCCAGGGGAGAGCTGGTGATGGCTTGGACACAGTGGTGGCTGTGAGAATGGAGAGAAGTGGATTTGGGATTTATTTTGGAGGCAAAATTGACAAGTCTTGGCAATGGTTGGGGTGTGGGTGGTGAAGGCGGGAGGATCCAAGGATGCCTCCCAGGTTTCTGGCCTGAGCAGCTAGGCAGACGATGGTGCCATTTCCTGAGATGGGGAAGACACAGGGAGGGGCAGGCTGGGCAGGAAATCAAGAGTTTACTTTTGGACGCATCACATTTGAGCTATTATTTGTTTGACTGGCTAATGGCTGACAGAGCTCCAAGGACCTCAGAGCTACAGAAGTGGTCCTCACTCGTGTGCGGCTTCATGAGGTGTTTGAAAGCACTGAAATCGCTGGAGCATCCTTTATCCCCCATACTGGGTGCCAGTGGCTAAGAAGCTTCCCAGACCCCAGCAGTAGCAGAACTGACTTGCCCCAAACTCCTGTTCTGTAGCAAAGAAGGCCTACGGCCTTGTCCACAGGCTCAGTGAGAGTGAGAAGGCGTCACATCTCTGCTGGGACACTTTCTCCCTCACCATGACCTCCAGGTTCAGGGCTGTCACTTCTCTGTCCTCCAGTCTAGCCCCACCCCTTATATCTACTCTAAAGAACCTGTTAGAATCACACAGACTCCAGTTCACATCCCACCTCTGCCACCCATACCTGCCAGTTATGAGCAGAGTGGCCCAGGACACATATTCTGCATCTGTGAAAGGGGGGGTGATGACAGAAATGCCTTCTGAACGGGGTGCCATGAGCACGCACTGAGAAAGAATGTTGTCAAAAAGCAACTGATTATTAGTGGCCTAGTATGAAGCCCCCAAACCAGGGACGCCCAGTGTTTCCACTTCTCTCTTGCCTTTTCCCGCAGTACCCCAACAAAGCCTCAATGGTGGGATTCCAGGGATCACTGACCAATGGGAAAGAAGGGGACTGAGTCACTTCATGTTGGCGTGTGGTGGCCTCTGGGGGCTGTGGGCAGGGCTGGCCTCGTCTGATGACGAGCAGGAGCTGGCAAGGGGCCGGGGAAAGGGGGACAATAGGCCCTTGTCTTAGCTGAGTTTTCTCCACTGTCCAAGATGCTCTAGCCCCTGGACAAACATGACCTCATTCCTCCTGAGGCTCCAGTACCGAGGGCAAAGGCAAGCCTGGAGTTAGACCCACCCACCCCATTTCACAGACATGAAAACCGAGTCACAGGGGGAAAGAAGACAAGAGGACTCTGAGGCTCTGGCCCCAGTGCCCAACCAGAATTCATGCCCTCTTAGGTCTCTGAGCCCAGAGAGGGGACTCACAGAGAGACTTCTAGGCAGTGAAGGGCCAGATAGTCAGCAAGCTCCTGGGTCACAGAGGCGGTTCTTGGATCCCAGCTCATGCAGCTGTGTGTGACCCCCAGCAACTTACTAAGCTTCTATGGGCCCTGGTTTCTGCATCTGATGGGTACCTGCCAGCCTTCCTTAGGGTGTTCTTTAAGATCATTGCTAAGGACAAAGGCTCAGACAGCCTTGCTTAATGCCAAAGAGCCTGAGCCCCACCCCTGAAGGGGTGATCTGGGAGAAAACAGGTTTGCTTGGAGGTAGGGATTATGGCCAATTTAACCCATGCCTCGAGGGTCCACCAGGATCCCCTTTCTCTCAGAAGCTCCACACCTGTAGGGTCTGGTGTCTACCTCTGGCTACTTCCTAGATGACTTTCTGTGGCACTGGCCCTGCAGACTCTCACCATACCCACAACAGCTCTCACTTCCTATGATGCTTTCTCTTGCCAGGCACAGAGAGACTTCTCCTAACCTGGTCTCCATCACTATGCCCACTTGGGGACACCTCCTGTACCCCACAACTTCAGCTATTTAAGATGCAGGATGCCAGCTGGAGGGGTTTCCAGCGGCTCTCAGTCCTATCTCTTCATAGGGACATAGAGAATGGCTCAGGGGTGGGTGCAGAGTAGGTGCCTATGAGATGGCAGGCGGGTTACTGGTAACAATAATCCTTCTCAAAGGTCATTTAAAACAACCTCCAATTCATAGATGAAGAGAGCAAGGCAGAGATGGCCAGTTCTCCACCCCGATCATAGCCTGGCAGCAAGGCGCAGTCCAGACTTGGCCTCTGGGCACTGCATTGGGGGTTTTCAGGCTTTCCCCCACACCGCAGCACAGCTAGTGCCTCGATGGCTATCCCTGGGTGTGCCCGGCCCAGGGCCCAGGTGAGGGAAAAGGGGGAGTGAGTCTGAGGCCTCTGGGAGGTGGCCCAGGCTCTTGCCTAGCCCTTGGCCCTGGCTTCCTCTGAGGCCGCATTCCCAGTGAGATAAACAAGGGATCAGTGGGAGCAAAATGGATGAAGTAACGGGGAAGATATGAGTAGCCTCGCCCAGCCCCCAGCCCACTCCACCCGCCTGCCCGCCGGCACAGAGGGCTTTGGAAGAGGCTGGGCTGCCCCCAGCCTCGGTCTGTGCCAGGCACCACAGGGGCTCAGCCCAGGCCAAGGCGTGCCTAGTCTCAGCTCAGGACACAAACCCCTGGCAGAGCCCCTGTGCCCTCCCCAGGCCTTGTCCCTGGACCCCACCCTCTCTCTGCCTTGCTCAGCCCCATTTGTCGCTGAGCTGGGATTATTTCAAATCCCCTCCACCGGAGCCTTGGAGGATCTTTGCATGCTCCCATGTGCAAAGTCACAGAGCCCTAGGGCTGTCTGGGGCAGGCATCATTTTGCCACAGTGCTCAGCAGGGCTCAGGGCTTAGCCCAGCATAGCCAACAGTGTCTCTGGGGCTACCACTGTGCCTCTCTGCCTGTGCCCAGTCTCCCTGTTGTGGTGGATATGTTGGTTGTTTATTCTGAGGCCCTCCAACTCCCTAGAGCTGGCTCCCTGCTCCTGCAGCCCTCTGCCCAGCACGGGCCACCCTGACTTCTTGGAGGAGCCCCGGAACTCAGGGAGGCATCAGGGAGCCAGATGGAAGGCTGGCACTGCTGACTTAGCCTGGACACCAATCATTTGGACACCACCCTGGGCACCTTCTCCTGCTGAGACGCAGACAAAGAGCGAGTGTGTTAATTGGACACAGTTTTGCTTGTTGGCAGGGAGGCAGGCTTCCCATTGTGGGGGGCCAGGACCTATAACCTAAGACCAGGGACCCCAGAGGCTCAGCCCCTGCCCCTCCTTACTGCAGAAGGAAGAGACAGAAGCAAATGGGCCCTCTGCCTGCCAGAAAACATTGCTCAGAGGACCCACCAGAGTGCCTGCCAGAGTGCCCCGAGCTGAAAGCCTGGCACAGATAGGGTGGGGTCTGTCTGCCTGGCTCACCTAGCCTCAGTCACCCTAAGCAAACAGCTCCCAAATTGCCCCAGGCCCCAGCTCTCTCCCTTCTTAGGATTTTCTGTAGCCAACACAGCTAGAGTGATGGGGTCATGGGCCCTGGATCTTCATTTTATAAGTCAGATGACATTAAGTCATGTGGTTCTTGATCACACCCTGCCCCATATACCCCTCCTCTCTCCAGTTCCAGAGGGTCCCAGATTCCCTGAGGCCCCTATTCTTCCAGACACCCTCATCTCAGGCAAGTGTCCTCTGCTCTGACCATAGAGAACCACATCTGTTTTGCCAACACACTATGACTTTTTTTCATGGGCTGCTCCCTCTGTCAGAAATCCTTGTTCAATGGCCTCCTTTCTACCTGTAATATCCCTGCTCAGCTTCACAGACTAGCTTTTTTATTTTTATTTTTTGAGACAGAGCCTCAAGCTGTCACCCTGGGTAGAGTGCGTGGCATCACAGCTCACAGCAACCTCCAACTCCTGGGCTCAAGCGAGTCTCCCACCTCCGCCTCCCAAGTAGCTGGGACTACAGGCGCCCACCACAATGCCCGGCTATTTTTTGGTTGCAGCCATCATTGTTGTTTGGCAGGCCCGGGCTAGATTCGAACCCGCCAGCTCAGGTGTATGTGGCTGGTGCCTTAGCCGCTTGAGCCACAGGTGCCAAGCTGCAGACCAGCTTCCATGTTGCCTCCAAGAAGCCTTCCTTGATCTTATCTGTGCAATCCCTTTATCGTGACATAAATTCTACTAATGCTCATCACACTGGACTAAAATCACCTCTCCTTCTGACTGCGAGCTCAGCAAAACTGGGCCATGTCTGAGCCCTTAGCACAGGCCAGCCAGGGGCTGCTGGCTGAGCATATTGGGGCAGAGGGCCAAGCCACCTCTTGTGCCACAACAACACACCATCCTAGACAGGGGATGATATAAGGAGCATGAGGACAGGGAGGTGACATTTGCTGAAGTCCTATTAAATCCTCAGGTCTCTCCTACCCATTTTTCAAAGAAGATTGAGTTCTGGGGGCAGAAACTGACTTGCCCAGGGTCACTCAACTTGTAGGTGGTGGAGTTGGCCCTGGAGCCCCAAACCTTACTGATCATATGGGCCACAGTCCTCTAGTGCCCTGGCAAGACATACTGCATGAAGTTAAGAAGAATTCTTTCTAGTCTTCTATGCCACTGTAGGATGATAGCAGTTATCAAGAATATATAGTTTCAAATAGCTAGAAGGAGAATAGTTATGCTCCCAACTCTAAGAAATGATAAATCTTTGAGAGGATCAGTATGCACACTGATCTGATCACTATACATTGCACGTGTCAAATCATCACCATGTACAATTAGTACGTGTCAGTTTAAAAAATAAAATTTAGAAATGAAAAAAAAAATCACCATTCACTGAAAAAAAAAAAAAAAGAAGAAAAAAAAAGCCAGGCCAGGCATGGTGGCTTGTGCCTGTAATCCCAGCACTCTGGTAGGCCCAGATGGGTAGATGGCTTGAGCTCAAGAGCTCAGTAGATTGCCTGACCAAGAGCAAAACCTGTCTCTGAAAATAGCCAGGAGTTATGACAGGCATCTGTGGTCCTAGCTACTCAGGAGGCTGAGGCAAGAGGATCACATGAGCCCAAGAGTTTGAGGTTGCAGTGAGCTATGATGCCATGGCACTCTACTCAGGGTGAAAAGTTGACACTCTGTCTCCATAAGATAAAAAAGCCTGTCTTCTTGGTGATACTCTCCATCACAATTTGTGTGTGACTTTATAGCGTATTTAGATTCAAATAAATATTTGAAAACAGAAAAGAAGAGAATTCTGAGATGGAGGACTTGCCAGGGCTTCAGCCCAGACCCAAGGGCCTGGACACCACAGGTCTGACTCTAGAAGTTGAAGCAGAAGTCAGAGCTTGGGACACAGAGACCCTGCACGTGTGGCACATAAACATGCCAGCTTATGGGCCCAGCGCCTTGGCTCCTCTGGCCGGGGAGCTATCCGGCCTACTCTCCCAGACTTCCCCAACTGGGGCTGGATCTCAGAGCTGACACTAAACACACCCGTGTGTAGCAGACAGGCGTAGGAGGCGCCCTAGAAGAGGCCAGCAGCGTTTTGAGCAGAGCAGGGATGAGGTGACCCTTGACTCCCTGCCAGGAATTCACTTAGCACCAGCCACTGGAGCACCAGAGACATCCACTCTGTCAGCGCAGGTCAGCACTGGGCTGGTGTCCAGCTGTGGCCAAGAGGGGCGCCTCTGGAAGGTAGCCAGAGGGGATCAGGGCCCTGGCTTGGAATGGAGAGGAGAGGAGGCTACAGTCACCGTCCTGGGGGAGCAACCCTTTCAGGTCCAGCTCAGGTCCTTGAAGTCAGTACCAAGCACTATCTTCCCATCCTCCTGGGGCATCCAGGAGCAGACAGGGCACCACGATCCGAGGGCACAGACCTGTGCCTTGGTCATTTACCACCTGTGAGGGGCCTTGGGCATCTGCTCTGCCTTCTGAGCTTCATTTTCAAGATCCATAAAATGTGCTAAAAATAGCCACCTTGGAGAATGACTGAGGGTTCACATGAGGGGCTCTACCGACTTTGCCACATCCCCTCCTGTGCACTCTCCACCCAGTGAGCCTAGCAGGGTGGCCCCTCAGGGACTTCCTTCCTCTCCTGGGCTGCCTTGCCTGTGGCTTCCAAGTGGTTGGGGCGTGTCCAAAGGAGCCTAGAGGGCAGGAGGAGAGAGAAATTGGAATGTTTCTTCCTTGCCTCACTTTGTGCCTGGTCTTAGCTTTGTCAGTGGCTATGTCCCTCTAGGGCCCAGCTCTGAGGGAGGGGCAGGTCCTCTTGCATGGTTCCAGTGTTTGCTGGACACTGGGAACATCTTTCCTTCCTGTGCTCTTCTGGCCTGGGTTCCAATAGTACCCTCTGGTTCCTAGGTTGGGCCTCAGCACCCTCTCTTGGTTTCCGGCCCCCACTTCTTTCGGGACACATTCCCTTCTTTAAAGTTGCTCCTATTAACCCTTTGGGTATGTCACTGATCACCTGCTGGGAGCCACTGGATATAGAACCCAGTGCAGGATCTGGTGCCCCAGAGGGGCCTAGCCGATGTTGCCCCACTTTCCCCCTCCCCCGTGAAG
Organism: Galagoides demidoff; assembly: GCA_963574575.1. Taxonomy (NCBI): domain Eukaryota; kingdom Metazoa; phylum Chordata; class Mammalia; order Primates; family Galagidae; genus Galagoides; species Galagoides demidoff. Next base: position 16,183 of record CAUYQV010032313.1, read on the forward strand.
TTTGGAGCTGGGTTCTACAGCCTTGAGATCCCTACTCTGATGACTTGTCCCAGGTGCACAGGCTTTGCCCTCCTCCCTCACCCAATGCACAGCCTGGTCTGCAGGTTCAGTTTTCTGTCTCAGTTTCCCTTTTCCCTACCAGGACAAAAGTCCACTCTGAACTCCATATCCTGCACCCTGGCCCAACTCTGGCTAGTAGTAGAAGTCAGATGTATCGATAAATTAATAGTCTGACACCCCTCTGCACTCCAAATCACTCCATATAGAGAAGAGGAGAGTGGGGCTGAGACTTACTCAGTCATCCTGCAATGGTTCTGAGCACCCATAGGCCTACAGGGCTGTCTGGGGGGTCAGAGAGACCACTCAAGGCTTGGGCACAGAGGGGAATGCACATTCCTGGGAGGGCCAGATGGACTGTTCCCTGCACCCACCCCACCTGCACTCCCCTCTGTGCCCAAGCCTTGAGTGGTCTTTCTGACCCCCTGGACAGAGTTACTGCCCTCTATTCTGGAAGGAGGTAAAGGAAAATAATCCTTTTCCATTTTAATCAGAATTCCTGTATTTATCTGTTCTTGAACATAAAAAAATGGAGCCATACAGTACCTATTTCTTCATGCTTGCTTTATTTTGCTCAATAACATGTTTCTGAGATTCATTCATGTGTTATGGGAATCTTTAGTTGGTTCTTTTCATAGCTGTGTGAGGTTCATTGGGTGGATGTGCTATAATTCACTTTTCTACTCTCTCCTGATGGATGTGTGAGCTGTTTCCAGTTGGGGCTTTATGAATCAAGCTGTATGAATATTCTCATACAAGTCTTCTGGTGTACCTATAAACTCATTTCTCTTGGATATATACCTAGGAGTGAAATTGTTGTGTCAGAGAGTGATGTGTGCTGAACTTTATTAGAAACTGTTAGTTTTCCAAAGTGGTTGTACCACTCTATACTTTCTTTAATAGTGTATGGAGTAGAAAATGCTCTATATTCTGTCAACACTTAGAATTGTCTGTTTCATTTTAGCCATTCTGGTGAGCATATGAAGGTTGTCTCATTGTGGTTTTAATTTGCATTTTCCTGTTCAGTTATGATGTTGAGCATCTTTGCATATGCTTATTAACCATTGGAATATCTTTGTGGATATTTTTATGAAGTGTGATTTAAACCTTTATCTATTTAAAAAATAGTGGATTTTTTTTTCCTTTTTGACATGTGGGAGTTCTTTACATATTCTGGATGTAAGTTTGTTTGTTTTTTTTTTACAGTTTTTGGCCAGTGCTGGGTTTGATCCCACCACCTCAGGCATATGGGGCTGGTGCCCTACTCCTTTGAGTGAATGTAAGTTTTTTATCAGATACATGTATTACAAATATCGTCTGGTCTGTGGTTTTGCTTTTCACCTCTCAAATTGTGTGTTTTCCTTCTATCTTTTTATATTAAGATATAATTTATTGGCTCGGCACCTGTGGCTCAATCGGCTAAGGCACCAGTCACGTACACCTAAGGTGGCAGATTTGAATCCCCAGCCCAGGCCCGCCAAACAACAATGATGGCTGCAACCAAAAAATGGCTGGGCGTTGTGGCGGGCGCCTGTGGTCCCAGCTACTTGGGAGGCAGAGGCAGGAGACTCGCTTGAGCCCAGGAGTTGGAGGTTGCTATGAACTGTGATGCCATGGCACTCTACCCAGGGGGATAGCTTGAGGCTCCGTCTCA
>CAUYQV010032316.1:0-74043 GCA_963574575.1 Galagoides demidoff
CCAATACTATTCTCTTTGCCAATATGAAGCACAATGCTCCGGTGAGTCACACCGGGGAAGATGCTAGCTGCATCTGGTCAACATAGTCAGTGGTTTTGGCTCTGCGTCATGTAGTCATGTAAGTGATTACATTAGTGAAATACATATATATATATATTTTAAAATTTTCTTCATTTTTTTTAGGTCCCATTTATTTCTTTTTTAAAACGTAATACAACTTTTTAATGAATGCTTTGCTTGGGATACATTTGAGAATTGCCTTTTTGTTTTATTTTAATATATTTAGGAGGTGTGGCTGTTTTTGTTACATGGATAAATTGTATAATGCCAAAGTCAGGACTTTTAGTGTATCTAGAATAGTGTACTTTGCACTCAGTTGGTAGTTTCTTATCTCTCACCCTCCCCACCATCCCCTTTTCTTAGTTTTCAGTGTCAAGTATATCACTTCATGGCTCTACTACACATCCCTCATTTAGCTCCCACTTATAAGTGAGAATGTGTGTTTGATTTTCTACTCCTGAGATACTTAGAATAATGGTCTCTAGCACTATTCTTGTGGCTGCAATATATATTATTTCATTCCTTTTCATGGTTGAATAGTACTTGATGGAATATATCTACCACATTTTCTTCATCCTCTCATCAGTTGATGGGCACTTTTGTATGTTGACTACCCAAGGGACTGTAATAAATAGAGGCGGTCTTCCATAAACAAACAGTACATCTAACACATTCCCTGTTTTATGCAATTCTTATTAGTTGTCAGGAAAAAAAAATTACTTCATAAGGGGTAGGATGGAGCTATCAACAGACCAACCTAAGGTCTCAGGTTAGAGACCTTATTTTTTGTTTATTTTGGTACACACTTAGAACACCATGTTGTCCTAAATCAATTATTCTATGCTAAGAACTGTCACTCTTCTAAGTTATATATCAGAAATCAGGCAATGTTTTTTGTTTGAAGTTCTATTTCAGAGATAGAAATATGCAAAATAAACAAATAATAAGGGAAACAGCTTTCTTTTTAATAAATAAATAAATAGAGGTGGTCAACATAAGGAACTAGGTGTCAGTACCTGTGATGCATGTCTGGTATAAGAAAATTAGGTCAACTTAAGGAGATGGTCAACTCTGTACATGCTACTGTATTTGCAATTATGAATTGTGCCACTATAAACACTTATGTGCAGGTGTCCTTTGGTAAAATACCCAACAGTGCATTTGCTGAGTCAAATGATAGATCTATCTTTTACTTCTTTGTGGAATTTCCACACTATTTTCCACAGTGATGTACTAGATTACATTGCCATCAACAGAGTATAAGCATTATCTTTTCAATACATAAGTGCTAATATCTCTTTTCTTTTATGAAAACCACAGTAGATATTGATTTTTAGTAATGGCCATTCTGACAGAGTAAGGTATTATCTCTTTGTAGTTTTAATTTGCATTTCCCTGACAAATAGTGATGGTGAGCATATTTTTGTGTTTTTCTGTTTTCATTTTTGTTTTTGCCACTTGTCTATTTTTTTCCTTATATTTGTATTTAACTGTCCCCCAAATCTTTAGAATTGTTTGGCTGCCTCCTAAGATCCTGTTTTGAATTTTTCTTTTCAGTGATAATATTTACTAAACGATTTTACAGGAGGTGGTCATTTATTATAACATTTATCATGTATGACTTTGAATTTGAATGTATTGTTTTCCATATATGCATATATTACATATATCTATTTACTTATGAATAATTGTGGGCCAACAACCACACCTTCTTTAGTCTCATGACTCTAACTAAAGTTTAACATCATAAGGGCACAAGTTTGGTCTTTTGTTTTGTTTGTTTTGCCTCAATCTGGTATTCTGGTTTTGTAATATTTACACAGTTAACAATAATGAACTGAATTCAGAGTTTGGAATCAAAGTTAATGGGACACACCAATATTGTGTCAGTTAAAAATAGCAGGAAATAGGTTTGGGTAAAAATAAGAAATAAAGGGCGGCACCTGTGGCTCAGTAAGTAGGTCACTGGCCCCATATACCGAAGGTGGTGGGTTCAAACCCGTTCCCAGCCAAATTGCAACAACAACAACAAAAAATACCCAAGTGTTGTGGCTGGTGCCGGTAATCCCAGCTACTTGGGGGACTGAGGTAAAAGAATCACTTAAACCCAACAGCTCACTGTTGCTGTGAGCTTTGTGATGCCACGGCACTCTACCAAGGGTGATAAAATGAGACTCTGTCTCTACAAAAAAATAAATAAATAAATAAGAAATATATCTTTCTACATGTGAATCATCTTAACATGGTATTGTATTAAGAGTCTACTAGTGTCCCCAGTATTGTGTTGATCAATCTAGACTCTTGTCAGAGTTGGTATTTAAATTATTATTATTTTTCATCAGGGGAGCATCTGACACATTGTCACTCAACATAAATCAAAAGAGTGATTGTTATGGTAAAATGCTTAAGAAAATAAATAAGACAATGTCTTGGTTAATAATAAAATAATAACTGGAATTTTATTTCATTTTTAAAGGAGTTATAAGAATATCTTCTAAAATGGATAGAGAACTGCAAGACGAGTATTGGGTAATTGTTCAAGCCAAAGACATGATCGGTCAGCCCGGAGCACTGTCTGGAACAACAAGTGTATTAATTAAACTTTCAGATGTCAATGACAATAAGCCTATATTTAAAGAAAGTAAGTAAAAAGCATCCTGAATCTTCATTATAATGTAAATATCTGTGTGTTAAGATACAGGCCAATGTTAGAGTTTGCATTCTATTTTTTTTAAGTTTATTCAACATATTTTTGACAGCATTAATTTACTACACTGCTGGTGGGATTGCAAACTAATACAGCCTTTTTGAAAAGAAGTATCAAGAATTCTCAAGGAATTAAAAGTTGACCTACCATTTGATCCTGCAATTCCATTACCAGGTACCTACCCAGAAGAACATAAATCATTTTACAAAAAGGACATTTGCACCAATTGCCCAATTCACAATTGCAAAGTTGTGGAAGCAACCCAAATGTCCATCAATGCATGAATGGTTTACAAAATTGTGTTATATGTATACCATGGAATAGAGTTTGCATTCTAAAAGCACTGTGCTAACCTTATAATTATACAAATTTATTAATTTTTCTAAATTGTGGTTAATTCCATTAGCATTAAACATCAAATACAAACAAAAGTATAATGTGTTCATTTTCTATTGCTTCCTTAACACATTGCCATGAACTTCATGGTTCAATACAAATTTATTATGTTAAAGAAGTTTGGTATGCACCTCATCAGGCTATGATCAAGATACCTTCAGGGTTGTGTTTCTTGTTGGACCTAAAGGATGAGCCGTTTTCCTTCCCATTTAAGGATTGGCAGAATTCGGTTCTTTATTTTCCTGGTGGCAACAGACTGGAGGGTGTCCTTACATCCTAGAGCCCTCTGTGCTCTTCTTGGCTTAGCTAACCTGTCTCGGACACAGGACACAGCAAAGAGTGTTAAATGGTTTTCGTGGTGACATCTCTCTAACCAACAACTTGACAATTCTTCCACTTTCAAGAACTCATGTAGTTAGTTTGGGCCTACACTATATAGCAGGATAAAGTGGGATAATCTCCAACTTTTATGCAGATGATGATGAATTGACAAGGACAAGACTCTGGAAGACAGAAGGAGAATTCCCAAGAAAACTTCTGGAGATAATATATCTTGAATCTTTCACTACTTTTCTTAGTTTCTTTTGCTTTTCCCCAACTTTAGTATTTTTTTGAATAAATTAGAACATTCAAAATATTTTCTAAAATACTCTTGGTCATGTCAGGTCCACGAGTTTGATGATGATGCAACTGCTTTCAGTCACATTGAGCTTGGGTGAACATGACACTGGCCTCCGCGCTCTGGTTCACACTGCTTTCTCTCATGAATGCTCACTGCCTCCCTCAGTTTCAATATTCAATACATATATTTCTGTTGTGGGCGACACTCCCTGCCCTCCAATTGGTGTAAATCTCATTTTATGCTCAGAATCTTCATTTATACTTGTGGTGGACATTTAAAACCTAACATACCGTAAATTAAGCCCTTGATACTGCCTACCTCCTCCATGAAACTGTCTCTTCCTCAGGTTTTCCCACGCTCAGATACCCACAAATCCAGGTTTCATATCGCTCAAGCCCAAACCTCACTTATTTAGTCAGAACACTTCTTTGTGAGAAGAATTAATGATCCAATTTTGATTGTCCCGACAACATCCAAATCCATTCTAATTTTACACCTAACCTATGTTGATAATCTGTGCTGGAGAATTCCTAATAATGCCTAACTTTGAATATTCTGTGAGCAAATACACAGACATACACACACAAATGCAAACACACACATCCTTCCTCATAGAAGAAAATTATTTTGTTCAAATATTAAAAGCTATCTTTCCACTTATCTTTTTCCTAATTCAAAATTCATTTATCTGAAGATCCTGTCATATATGCTTTTAAAAGATATTAAATGTTTCTAACACAAAGAAAGGTTACATATTTGAAATTTGGAGATGGACACACTAATTATTCATTGAAACATCACTATGCTCCCCATTAATGTATATGTCCAATTTTTATACATCAATCAAAGTAAAGTTAAAATTTAAAAAACAATCTAAATCCTGGGGGTGGCATCTGTGGCTCAGTGAGTAGGGTGCTGGCCCCATATACTGAAGGCAGTGGGTTCAAACCCAGTCCCGGACAAACTGCAACAAAAACAATAAAATACTTTTAAAAAAATCTAAATTCTGAACATTTTAAAATAACTTCATTACTACTGCCTTGAATCATGCCGCCATCTTATTTTGTCTCTATTATTATGAAAGGCGCTCATCTCTTCTCTCTGCTTCCACCATTGTTTTTGTTTAGTCTACTTTCCACACAGCTTTGTAATCTTGTTAAAGTACAAGTCAGCTCTGGCCACTTCAATATCTTCCTTTCCTTCTCACAGAAAAAGTCTAAATACTCAGTATAGCATGAACATTATCTCCGTCCTCCTGTCCTGTCTCATGACCTCTTAAATTTCATCTATTTCTATTCTACCTTCTGTTTACTGAAAGGACCATAAAGGCAATTGACCTCTGTCTTCCTAGAACACTCAAGAATCTCAGTCTTTTCCTGTCCCTGAAATTCTATTTTCCCATATATTCATTCATTTATTTCAACACTTATTCAAAAGTCATAGCCGCAGCCACTACGTTCCACTTTATCAAAACTTTTAAACCATTCCAACACAACATAATCTCAGTACTTACTAGTATCTTACTTATTATCTGCTTATTTAGCTCTGAATGTATAAGCTAATGGTAAAAGTTTTCTGTGTCTTGTTTCCTGTTATATACCCAGCCTCTAGAGTAGGGCCTTGTGAAAATTTTGTTGTCAAAAATGATTTTTGAATGTATGGAAAATTGCATAGATTAATAGATTAAGTGTTGATCAGGAGAAATGTTTTGGTTGTCTGTAACTTTGAAGGTCAATTGTTTAATATAATCTCAATATCACCTTTAAGTCTAAAACATTAGCTTTTGTATAATCAAGTAAACAATTATTTTCATTTTCCCTTTGCAATCTCTGAAGTGACTTGCTTAATGCTTCTAAGGGACCAAGGATCCTTTTGAATAAAAATTCTATTATATGTGCTCCTTCCTTTTAATTCTAAGAAGTTTCTTTCTTTAGAATATTGACATGTATGACGATTTTCTACATTTTGACACACATGGTAAACACTAATTTAATTTTAAATTAAAATAATTCTAACAGAGTAATTCCTTATCAGTTTTATGTAAGTTAATCCTGGAAAGAAAAGAAACAAAGCTCAGTAATTTATAGTTACATCTATGTATTTCAAATATGTCTGCTATTCTTTTCTTAGGGCCCAACCACTGGGACCATCTTTGACCCTAATACTGTTTTTCTGCTGCATCCAATTACCAACTCCCTTGGAGCTACCTTTGCATTTCCTTAATGACTAATGGGATCCAGGCTCAGAATCTCAAAGTTATGCTTACAACTCAACCATTTGCACTGGTTTCTCCCCCTTTTAATTCATGCTTACATTTATTGGTAACTTCAGTCATCAAGGAATGTTTGAGGAAAATTGAAAAGTATTTCTATCAAACTTAACTCAAGATAGTTGAAGGACATAATAAATACAAACCATAATTACTTAGGTGGTGTATAGATGAATAGAAATTTGGAGTAATAAGTTTTGTAAGAGGCCTGCCTAAGAAATATTTGAGAGGCAATGATGAAAGCGCAAATAGCAAAGTGGGAAAATGTTCAGCTTTTAAAATAGACTGTGAGAGGATAGACACAGAGGGTGCCAAAAGATGTACACTCATCTTAAGAAAGAGAAAACTGTCCTAAAATTGTACTACTCAGTACATGCCAGTAACGTTTGTGCTCTTCTATATTTTATCTCGTATCTCTTATAATTGTAGAAGTCAAAGGTGATTTGAATGTGACAATTTTAATACAGTTCTTTTCTGTTCTTAAAATGTCAATGCACCTTTTTTTTGACGCCCTCTGTGTACATATGTGTGTGCGTACACACACATACATATACATATCCACGGATATAAACACATACATGTATACTTCCAGAGAGAGAGAGTTGGAGATTGACATTTAGGACAAGTAACTGGGAATGGTTAGAATGCATATAAAGGATGCTATAATTAGGAGTTTCTGGAGTTTCACGTTAAGTATGTATTTGAGTTACCCTGAATTTTGTCTTTAAAGGCTTGTACCGCCTGACTGTATCTGAATCCGCACCCCCGGGCACTTCTATAGGCAGAATCACAGCACATGATGGTGACACAGGAGAGAATGCAGAAATGGATTACAGCATTGAAGAGGATGATTCGCAAACATTCGACATCATTACTAATAACGAGACCCAAGAAGGAATAGTCATATTAAAAAAGGTAGACATACTAAAATTATTTGCTTCGCAGAAGAGTGTGAAATCAAGTCAAAAATACATATAATGATTTAGGGAAACAATTAGATTTTCACTTCATTAAGTCATTGAACTAAAAACCTGTAATTTATGATTTAAGGAGAAAAGGTTTTGAGATGAGTTATAGAGCTTCTTGAACTATATATGAAACAATTTTAAAAAATCAAATAATGGGCAAAATGTTTTAAATTCTTATATGTGAGAATATTAATTCTCAATCTCATAAGATATTTATGCCTAGAAAAATACAATCTTAATCTTACATGAAAATATGGTTGTTATAAAACATTTTATAATAGATATAAATAACAAAATAAGATGTTTATGTCAAATTAATGATTAAGTAAGAGAAATTTGTGTACATAAAAAGGAAGGCGTAACTGACAGGTAACTGAGGCCTAATTTATCAAGTGAACTTTACTTTTCCCCAGGGAATACCCTGGGTTACTAATGCCTTTTATTCTTTGTGTTTCTCTGTAGAATGTGGATTTTGAGCAGCAGAACAACTATGGTATTAGAGTCAAAGTTAAAAACCGCCACGTTGATGAGCAGTTCATGAAATTCCACACCGAAGCCTCCACCACCTTCATTAAGGTCCAGGTGGAAGATGAGGATGAACCTCCCATTTTCCTCCTTCCATATTTTGTATTTGAAATTTTTGAAGAAACCCCCCATGGATCATTTGTAGGCGTGGTGTCTGCCACAGACCCAGATCACAGGAAATCTCCGATCAGGTATGTCTGTCAGCTCAGCTTCCCATTCATAAACAGGTTAGACCTAAGATAAAACTGCACGCAAATTCAAACAAGGCTACATCTTATCTCCCTATCTGATGTTTAATGAATTTGTAACTTTAAACAAACATGATTTGCTTGAATGTTAGTTAAGATGAAGTGAAACAGATGATTGCAAACAAGTGCAAAAAATAGGAAACCGTGAACTACAATCCATACAATTGATGCCCTTCTCACTGAATGAAGGAGGCAAGGGAAAAGAAACCTTTTTCTTTAACCCCCAGGAGAGTTAAAACAGGGTAGATCAAAATGTGGCTCATTATTTAAATTAAAATTTTTAATTGAAATGATATTTAAAAATTGAGAAAGCCTTTACAGGATGTCACATAATGATATAAAAATAATATAAGTCCAACGGATTTTAAAAAAAACCTGTGTTACAATGAAAGGAGCCTTTCTCATCTGTTAAAAATAATCTGTTATTTTTAGGTACTTTTTAGATTGTGATTTCTTTCTTTTTGTTAATAGTTGAGGGGTAGCTTCTTTGGACATAAAAAAATAAAACTTCCTTTCCACTGACTTCCTTTGCTCACCTATTTTCCACAACTCGTGCTGGAATTACATAAACTTCCAAGTATTCATTAACATACTGGCGACTGCTTTACTCTTTGGAAGCATCACTGATACAGCAAAAGAGCCATTAAACTTTTGGTACCAAAGGATGTTTCACTTATCCTTTTTACTTCTTATTCATAAAATGCTGCTTTCTAATGTATAGGTATAGTTCTTACTAGTAGTGATTTTACTAATTTTGTAAATGTATATATGTGTGTAACCTAGTCGACCAATTATTTTGTTTTAAAAAATATTTACCTTTTAGGGTGGTGCCCGTGGCTCAAAGGAGTAGAGCGCTGGCCCCATATGCTGGAGGTGGCAGGTTCAAACCCAGCCCCGGCCAAAAACTGCAAAAACAAAAAATTACCTTTTAAACATGAATTACTTTTCAGAGAATACTAGATACCTTAGAATTTTTAAAAAGCACTTTTAATATGGTCGATGTTATCACTTAGACTAGTGTTGGAGACTAATCTCAGGGATGTAATTAGGCAAAATATGATTAATAATAATTCTCCTGAAGCATAGATAAAAATGGCATACATTTAAAGCATGTTACAAAATTAAGAATTTTATGTCTAGTACATGCAAAAAATACTACATACGTATTTAAAAATATACTGAAATAATTAAGTTTAGAAGTAACTTGTAAATGTCTATCAAAAAAAAGACTTTTTAGTGATTTGAGGGATGGTCTTTTGCTTAGAAGTACCTTTTTAAAAAAGATTGCTTTGGGGGCCAGGTGCAGTGGCTCATGCCTGTATTTCTGGCACTCTGGGAGGCAGAGACAAGTGCATTGCCAGAGCTCAGGAGTTGGAGACCAGTCTGAGAAACAACGAGACTCTGTCTCTAAAATAATGTAGCCGGGTGTTGTGGTGGGAGCCTATACTCCTTGCTACATAGGAGCCTGAAGCAAGAGGATCACCCGAGCCCAAGAGTTTGAAGTTGCTGTGAGCTAAAATGCCGCCAGGGCACTCTACTGAGGGCAACAAAGTGAAACTCTGTCTCAAAAAAAAAAAAAAAAGCAGAATACTTTTCATACATTTAGGATTATTGCAGATACAGAAGATTTTTGCTGTGGTGGTTGCTATTTTTCCCATATGGCATAACTTGAGTTAGTGAACATTCAATATATATCAGGACAGCAAAATGGGATGAGTATGAAATAGCCACAGGAGGACATTTCGGGAGATGCCTTCTTCTGGATTCCATTTTCTCTGTTGTTTTTTGTTTGTTTGTTTGTTTTGTTTTTTTGCTTTGGAAAGAAAAGATTCAGAAGATGTTTGAATACAAAGTGCAAAATGATTTCAATTTGAGTTTTAATTTGATAATATCTCTTCCTTAATACTCACTCCATGGTAAAATCTATGGAAACCAAAGGAAACATTAGTATATTGGATTTTAGCCTTAGGGATGTTACATCGTTTGGGGATACACAGACTAACACATAATAAACAGTAAATTATACCCAATTCATTTTACTTATATTAGTTTTTCCTACTGACTGACAGTCACCTGCTGTTCCGGGTAAGCATGGAAATTCCCGGGCGAGGTGTCAGCAAGTCTTGGGTGAGATAAACTGGTTTAACAAAGTATTATTCCAGGGTCAGAAAAGCTTGTAAAGCAAGATCTGCATTGATATAAATTATAATAATAAACTGCATGGCAAAAGTTTTCTTTAAAAGAGGTACAAAATAAAGAAAGAATGCAGCATTAAACCTTAAAGTGAGAAGAAAGAATTGTTTTTAAGGGGCCTGGTGTAGAAGAAGGTAAAGGAGCCCAAAGACCGTCTGCAACACAATTGATGTTGGAAATTACGAAGAACTTAATACAGAATTTTTTTTAAGATTTGCATTTTATCCCTAAGATTATGTATGACTACAAAGGACTCAATATTTGTTTCTCTCAAAATTTTATATGTTGAAATGTTAAGGGATATTAGAAGGTAGGTCCTATAGGTGGAAATCAAATCGCAAAGGCAGAGCCCAGATGAATGGACTCAGTGCTCTCACAGAAGGGACCGGAGAGCTCACTCCTCTTTACCAGTGTGGATAACAAGAAGTCAGCAGTGTGCAACCTCAGGAGGGTCCTTGTCACAAACCAAACATGCTGGCCTCATGGGCTTGGACTTCTTGCCTCTCAAATGGTGAAAAATGTGTCCCACTGTCTACAACACAGTCTACAATAGTTAGCTATTGGGGCTCAAGTTGACTCAGACATCGCCATGTTATTTTGACTCTAGGTATGAGGGATATTATACTTTTTTGTCATCACTGGGTTTAATTTATCCTTTGGATATTATCAAAGATTCCTCCTTAACTAAGACTAATGCCAAATTTTGAAATATTCTATAAGCATAAGAAATATCATGTGTTCTTTTCTGTAAGAAAAATGAACAAAAAAGAGCAAATAAAAACCCAAAGCAAGCAGAAAACAGAAAAAAAGAAGACAAAACAGAGTAGATCACAATGGCGTTAGAAGCAATAGAAAAATGCAGTGAAACCCAAAGTACCAAATGCTGCTTTTTCAAAACACTAATAAAATTTACCCACCTCTAGCCAGACAGATCAAGGAGAGAGAGAAAGAATGAGAATGAATAAAGAATACCATTTTCAGAAATGCCATAAATAAAAGTGGAGGTATAAATATTGATCCCATAGATCAATCAATTAAAAAGATTGATTATAAGGACTACTTTTAACAACGCTAAGCCCATACAGTCAGACCAATTTATTATCAGAAATATCCATGTTTGTATTAAAAAAGACAACCTTATTAAACATACATACATACAAACATACATACATTACACACACACACAGACAGAAATATATCTAATTAAAAATTCAGTTAAAAATCTTCAAAAATGAAAAGTCCACTCCCAGGACAAAAGATGAGACTAATAGATTCAACAAAAGCAAAGAAAAATATAGACTAGTATCCCACAAAAAAATTTAAAAAAAAAGACAAAAATCCTTGACAAAACAATAGCACCTCCAGCTGCCTGTGTAAATGACAGTTAAGTTCACGAACTCATCCTAAGAAAAGTGCCACTTAACTCATTGCTGAGTATCACGACAGTGACAAGCTAGGTTCTCCCCTTGGGAAGCTATGCACCTATGCCGGTCAGTGTCTGGCCCGCCCGTCAAAGACGCTGTAGGGCTCTCTTTCTGGAATGGTCATCCAAGCTGTCATCATATGTCCTAAAGGTCATCAAAATGTCTTCCTTTCAATATGTCTTTTATCTTTTGGCAAAGAAAAGATTCCCTGGAGGCGAGATCAGGTGAGGTGAGTAGGGCAGGTGTTCCCGTACAGTTGGTATTCCTGGCTGCACACTGCCTCACAGTGCTGTGGGAGCCAGTGCGTTGCTGAGATGCAAGAGCCAAGAGCTCTCGACGAAGATTTTCAGTTAAGATTTTCCCGTCTGTTTCTCCATCAGTGTTTACTGAGTCCCCTGTGCTTCACAGTCAGCTGATGATTTTAACACAAAATCTGACTACATGTTGCCGTGTTTTCATCAGCTCTGCTCATTGCTGTCCGCTCTGACTTCTCTTTATCAGAGACACTTTTTCCTTAGAAAAGTGGGCCAACTGGTGAAATCCAATGTCCTTTATGGTCTACTTATTCACATTTATCATAGAAATTAATTTATTAGTTTTGCAACAGTAATAGGTGTATGGTTTTATGCAGGATTTGAACATTGGGAGAAGCTGAGTGAAGGGCACGTGTAAACTTGCTGTACTGTCTTTGAAACACCTTTGTAAGTCCAAAATTATTTGACATACACAAAATACACAGATATATTTAATTGAATTGCTGGGAAAATTCCTCACCTTAAATTTGGCTAACGTGATAATGGTGTTTATCAATAGCACAGCCACTTAACTATTTCTGAATTTCCTGACCTTTGTCTCCTAATTTTTAAAAATTCAGTGACGGGAAATATACATATATATTCATATATATTACAAATACACCTGCATGTATATATATACATTATAATATATACTAAAGATATACATATCTATATATCAAAATATAAATATATGTAACATTTAATTAGCTAAAATTTATGTCAAGATGATCTAATCTGGTGAAAGTGAGCTTTGAAGAAAATATTTAAATGACTAGAATTGGTGGTTATAAAAGGGGTTGATATGTGTAATAATATTACACACGACCGCTAATATCCCATTAAGCTTTTCAGCTAATCCACTCTTCCCAGAGGCCTGTGTCTGTTTTAGTTTTTTAATGCAGCTGAAACTATTTCTTACGTCTTTGGCTCTTCTTCCTAATTTCTGTCGATAACAGATGCCGATTAAATTTTAGAAAGTGAAACTTCTTATCAAACACTTTATTGGTTTCATTTAGAATGGTATTTTTTAGAAATAAGATTAAATGTTTAATACAAAATAGCAACTGTTAAAATTGCTTTTTTTTATTAATTTTGGCAACAGATTAAGTAGGAAATGCAGCCGCTTGTGGTTATTTAAGGAAAATGCTCAAAAATGTCTTAACTTGACAGTTAACACCGAACCTTTCTAGAACTTAATTCTTTGTAATTCCTCTTTACTTATCCTCTGAACACCATGCCACAAATTAGTAAACTATTTTTAGAAACCTTTTAATTCAAGATTAAAATATTCTCATCCTTTGCCACCTAATTATGGCAAATCTCACTCATGCCTCATCAAAGTCTTCTGGAAAATATAAATATACAACGAAAAGACATCACTGAACTTTAGTTATTAGTCCTCTTTAATTTTTATTGTTAATCATTTGGAAGCAGAAAAGACATGCTGAGCCCTTCAAAGGCTTCTGTCACTGTGGAGTTTGGGATCATTTCCAGACTTCTGCATGAGGGAATTTTGTAACTGGGCTTCTTTGCACACACAATCTAACATTTAGCTGTACATTAAATCTACTCCACTTTACTTTTGGAATATATGTATATGCGTGTAGACTATCTTTCAGATTCCTGATCCAGATTCCACAAAATGTTAAGATTCCAGATTAAAGATCTATTTGCTATATAAAGAGAATTTATTTCATAACAAATTGTTTTCTTTAAACAAACAAAACAAACATTTAATATATCAACAGTCAAGTAACTGTACTATAATGCACAGATTAGCAAGCAGCACATGTAGCAAAGGAAAGAGATTAGCACTACTCTAAGTAGAGGATAAATATTTCTTTACTTCAAGGAAAAAAAAGATTCACAATCATTAGTTTTTACCCCAACGTTTTTCTACATACTTTTCTTCATTGCACAAATGGATTTGTGCCATTTTTTTGAGCAAGTCATTCACCTATTCTAATTCCTTTCTAAACATAAGAATGAGTCACATGTGTTTAGATTTAGAATCCACCAATATCAATATGAAGTCATCATAACATTCTTTTTTCTTAGCTCCATGGAGTTGACTCTTTTATTTATTTATTTATTTTTAAATTTCATTTTCTCGTTTGTTCTAGAGTTGACTCTTAAATGCATGAATGCGGGCGGCACCATTTTAAAAACTGTCCAGCATTACATTAGATACGTACAGTATCGTTTAATAATTTATCTTATTGCTTAAAAAGAGTGTTATGTAACGCCATTCCATAGAGAAGATAATAACATGAAAGGAACGCTTTTCTTTGGCTCAGGTATTCTCTTACTGGAAGCAAACTATTCCACATCAATGACGACAATGGCACAATCATTACGACTCACCCACTTGACCGGGAGGTCAACGCCTGGTACAACCTAAGTGTTACAGCCACAGAAAGCTGTAAGTGATCACGGGGGAACTGTACAGTTGGTCATTATATTTTGGAAACCATTATGTAGTAATAATTTCTAAAGACTGGAACAAAGCTACCTCAAAATGTTGTTAAATTTAGAATCAAGTGTTTTATATGTAAATTTATGTACACATATTTTATTTTATTTTTTAGATTATTACTTCTATTACAGTTTATTTATATGCTTACCACTTCACCTGAAATTCTATTTTTTCTTTTTTTTGAGACAGATTCTCACTTTGTCACCTTCGGTAGAATGCCATGGCATCATAGCTCACAGTTACCTCAAACTCTGGGGCTTAAGCTATTCTCTTGTCTCAGCTTCCCAAGTAGCTGGGGCTACAGGGTCCTGCCACAACATCCAGCTCTCTTTTAGAGATGCTATCTCGCACTTGCTCGGGCTGGTCTTGAACCTGTGAGCTCAATCCACCCACCTTGACCTCTGAGAGTGCTAGGATTACAGGTGTGAGCCACCATGCCCAGCCTCACCTGAAATTCTAAAACCTATTTGTTATATAATTATATGTAATTTCATGGATATATCATTATATCAGTTTTTAAAACCAACTAGACATTCTTAACGCTTTCTTAAACATGTATTTTCTATGGGTTTCTGTTTACTTGATGAGTTTAATGAAGAAAGAGTTTATGCATTTTCCAAAAAACACATTCATCCAGAATTGTTCCCTGAGAGGAAAATTTTCAATTTAGTGAAATGTGTAATTAACGCTAATGTGTTTCTTTTTGTACAGTGGTGAAACAATTATGGGAAAATCAAAATTTTAAATAATTTAAAATTCTCTAGGAAAGTTGTCCCATTTAACCATAATCAGCGTAGACTGATGCTTTATTAGTTCGGAATGTCTGTCCCTTATATTATATCTAGGATAAAATGTTAGAGATAATCTAGCACATTAGCAAAAGATAATATCCCAACTTAAACACTTAGATGTCTAAAATCAATTAAATATAAATGAAATAATGGTACAGAATTATTAAGGATTCAAATAATATTCATTGACTATACATCACAAAACCAGCAATGCATTTTCTAATTATACTCAAACTTTCAAGTATGCTGATAGCCGTCATGGCTGGTAGTGACCAGATAATTTATTGTTTTGTGTTGTTTTCGGATAGGCAGACGATTCCAATTTCAGATTGTAAAAATAAATAAAAGTATTGAGATTTAACTCCTGGATAGTGCCCTTAAAATTATGAATAAGTCATTTATTCAATCAAACATACTAATTAAAGCTTCAAGGAATAGATACAACACACAATATAAAAGATTATAGAAATCATTCCCGCTATGAAGTCAGTGGATTGAGTACTGTAAAAGATTAAAAGTGGTGAACATAGGGGAGGGGAGAAGGGCAGATGGGGGGAGAGGGGGTGATTGGAAAGATAACCTATATGGTCTGTCTTACAAGGGTACAAGTGAATTTTTCTAGAACTAGAGTATAAATGTTTTAACACAATAACTAAGCAAATGACATAAAGTCTAAAAAGAAAAAAAAAGTGGTGAACATAAAATGTCCCTAGGATCCACCCTGTCTTATAACTTAAGTTTGCACTGGATCTTGTCGCTTTCTTGCCCCTTTCAAGGCACTAAACTCACTTCCGTCTTAGTCCTCTCTTTGCAAACAGCAGGCAGGTGATACCGTGAGGTGAAAAGCATCTCTCACATGTTTTTCATTTTGTGAACATTGAACAGCTCTGTAGAACAGGAGAGCTGCAGGAGAACTTGGGTCTGGAATTTGAATTTTCTGTTTAAGTAACAATAAATAAAGGACGGAAATCAAATGTGACAATGGAATAGAAGGAAATATCCAGGCTTTTCATGTCAGAAAACACCAGGATTAATTCTAAAAGCAAACTTTGACTCTTGAGTATTTCCAAGAACTTCTATTTAAGGGAAAATTGGCTAAAAAGTGCTTTTATAACTGGGGATAACAAATTTTTCTTTATGTATTTTTCATTCTTGCCTGTTTTAAAAGAAACCTACATCATTCAACCCATTTTTGAGCTCTTTGTAAGAAACATATGTAAGTGCCAATTTCTTACTACTAAGATATTAATGCTGTCTCCAAAATAGTTATTTGGCCATTTGAAGTTCAACAGTAATATAAACAAACCACCTGGTCAGTGGAAAATGGTAACACATACAATTGTTTTAAAAAGTGCTAACTGCATATGTTAACTGCCTTGTAAAGCTTGCACCATAGCAATTATACTGATTATAGGAAAGAGAAATTCTATTTTAACATTTGTTTTTGCAGCAAATGAAGTTCACTGTGCTTAATCTCTTTTTTGGAAAGCTTCCCAAATTAAGCACAACACTATTTATCAGTAAGCCAGCAAAGTGAATAAAGCTACTAACTTCTCTCTCTCTCTTTTTTTCTGTTTGTAGTTTTTGGCCAGGGCTAGATTTGAACCCACCACCTCCACCATATGGGGCCGACACCCTACTCCCTTGAGCCACAGGTGCCACCCCAAACTACTAACTCCTTTAAAGTGAAGCTGTGAAGTTATTTGTGTGTTCCTATAGTCATGCCAAAATTTAATTTGAATTTCATTTTAGTTGAAATTTTGAAA
This sequence comes from Galagoides demidoff, assembly GCA_963574575.1. Taxonomy (NCBI): domain Eukaryota; kingdom Metazoa; phylum Chordata; class Mammalia; order Primates; family Galagidae; genus Galagoides; species Galagoides demidoff. The sequence continues at coordinate 16,742 of CAUYQV010032316.1, forward strand.
TGGAAAGATAAAACTTTAAATGATATTTTATTGATTTTCCTTCAGCATATTTATATCTGCAACACTTTTAACAATTCACTTATTTAAACAAAAAGATATTCTTTAGTGATCTATGTTTAAACTGTAACAAATAATGAAACAATTTTTTGAGTAATTTCATCTTAAAATCTTTAGAAATAACTTTTCATTTTAAAATGCTTTGTTCATCTAGTTTCATCCTAAATGTAACACAAATGAGTAGAGCCTCAGCCTGGTAATTCATATAGTTTATGTGTTTTCTGAAGGCTATGGACTCTGTGCAACAAATTTGAAAATTTTAATTTTTAATTAACAGAAAATTTCAATTTCTATCATATATGCGACACGTATTTGTTAGAGAAATATAACTAGAAACAAAATCACATCTCAACCCTGAAATCCTCTCCACAGAGGTCAAATAGAAAGAAATTTGTTATTGGCAAACATTAATTAGAATGTGGTGGGAATCCTGGGGAATCTGCTAAGCAATTGACAAAGTAGAAAGAAATCTCCTCTTTTTAATACAGTCCAGGAGATATAACCCATTACATAGACATTCTCAATCCATCATGTAAGAGGACTTCATGCCAGTTGTCACACGAAGTTCATCTCAAATTCACTGGTTCTTTGAAGTGACTACATGTGTTGGCTAATTAGCTTTATCCAACTAAAACCTAAATTTTTCATATGTTTATGAAAAGAGGTAATTTTACAACTTGGAACAAGACCTTTGCAGAAATGAGTCTCCTGTTGTCGTCCCACAGAAACTCTGACATAGGGATGTTGTATTACTTGATTACATTCAAGAAATGGTCCCCAGTACTAAATATAATCCTGGGTGTTATGAAGCTGGCAAGAGACTTATTTAAATTTTGAAAGATTTATATATACTTCAATGAGACAGACAAAGAACTGTCAAAGATAAATACCTTTCGACTGAAGGTACCCAGAAAAGAAAGGTTAAAAAAGATTATTTTGTTTATTTTCAATGGGGAGTAGTAAGCATTTTACTTTTAATTTGTGTTACCCTGATAAAAGACAATTACAAATTGCACATAGATATATACATCAAGACAAAAAAAAAGAATTCCCCCAGTACCCTTGTATTGTCTGAACCTTTTCACAACATTTTTTAAGAAAGAAGTAAAAAAATTAAAATGATGAACGAAAATATATAATCTATTATGCAGCCAATTACTTTTCTATCAGTCATTTCACAAAATACTTGTCTTATTTGCAGATACAGCGAAATAGTGACATTTATGGCCCACTTAGAGCCTAAGTCCTCTTTTAAGTTCCTTAGAGATGTTATTTAATCTTTATTACTACTATCACTCCATTTCACAGAAAACCAATTGAGAACCAAGATTCAAACCCAAGTAGCCCAGTTTTAGAGCTCAAATAATAATACATTTGTTCCATTGAGTCATTAATTTTTAGTATGACCCCAAAATACCATAGTTGGGTTGCATTATTCTCCTTTGCATGCATATTATTGCATGTATATTATTCCCTTAGCATGTATATCTGAGTTATTCCCAATTACTTGGACTTGATGGAAACAATGCTGGAATGAACATAATTAGATCATGTGCTCATATCCTGGTACCCTGGACTGCAGCCTAGGTTTCCCAAACTGGGTCACAAACACGTGTAGTTTAAATTTTATTATTCATTGTCTGAGTAGGTTGCAAAAAATTTTTATTCTCCTGCTGTTTTCAGCTCTCTGCCATTGCTGATTGCTGTATTATCCCACAATACACAAATCATATAGACCATATCATCCTCGTCTTCACTTCCTATGAGAGTCTTTGTGAATATTAGGATAGAACAGAGTGTCTCCACTGTGGGCACTGTAGCACAACCCACCCCAGGCACATTTGACAGTGTGTGGAGAGAGTTTGGGTTGTCATAGCTGGGGGAGGGTGACACTACCAACCTTCAGTGAGTAGAGGTTAGGGATGTGTCTAAGCTTGCTACAAAACACAGGACAATTGTCCAGAATAAAAGAATTATCCGGTCAAAAATGTCACTAATGGAAAGGCTGAGAAATCTTATGATGGATAGGTCATTGAATTTTATCTTCTGTGAATTTCAAGTTACTTAATTTTTTCCGACATGTCTTTTTCATAGCAATTTTAAAGATTTAACAAAGAGAATTATTGGTATTTCATCCAGTTATGCAAATAGTTTCCTAGATCATTGTTTTGTTGTAGTTTTGGCTTTTTTGTATCATTTTTGTCATTTAAAAAATTAACCATAACATTATCAACTTGGTTTTAGAAATCAGCTTTAGCCCACGTTCATTGTTTTTAAAAGCTGCAGCCTGAATTTCAGTGGTTCAGGCCACTGATGACTGTCTTCTTAAATCGCTTCTTCCACTATAACTTGGACCTCATGAGAGTCATTTGACTGTAATCTTTGAAACTAACTTGTTTCACGGTGTTTTTATCAGTAAAGTTGGGGAGGATAATAAAACATGCATTTAGGTTTAAAAGTGTTAATGGAAATACTTTCAATAGTTCAATAAACAGTTTCAATTGTTTCAATAGACTTTAGCAAGCTGTCCACACACTTATCCTTTTATTACATTTTTTCCCTCCTAGCCCATGGACAAAAGACCCTAATAAATACAGCTTGAGTGGAATTCATAGGGCACAACATTTTTTCCTAAGCTGTATATTTTATAAATACATGAATCACATAGAGATTCTGTACTCAGATAGCTTTTTTCAAGAAAAATAAAAATATACCACAGAGCTTCTAATGACATTTTATGGTGCTTTTTCTAAAAACAGTATTCATTTTTTTAAAGTTTCATTCTGTGTGTTCAATTTATAGACAACGTACAGCAGATCTCATCTGTCCCTGTGTATGTACAAGTTCTTAATATTAATGACCATGCTCCTGAGTTCCCTCAATATTATGAGACGTATGTTTGTGAAAATGCAGATTTTGGTCAGGTAAGATCTACTAATAAACTAACACAGTTCAAACACTATGTCATTGTTTTATATATTGTATGTTATTGTTTCATATATTATATAATATTGTTCTATACATATTCTGATATTAGATAGTTGTATATTTATGTATAACAAAGGACATATTACCCAAGAAGAAAACAAAGTGAGCATATGAACAAAACATAGGACAGAGCCTTTAGGAACATCACTATTTAAGGATCAAGTGTAGGAAGAGCAGACTGCAAAGGAGGCTTAGAAGTTATGACCAAGACCAATGGGGTAGAAAGGAAATAAAGTTTTCAACCTGAGCATGAACCATGGAGAGAAGTTTTGAAGGAGGCAGTGTGAATAGCCTTAACTTTCAGTATTCCAGAATTATTTTTAAAAATTGATATAATTTTTGAAATAATTTATACATACACGAATAAAGTTACAGCTAAAACAACTTGTGAAAATATGTGAAAGACAGATTGCACCACACACTTGTGAGCGAGGATGATGTTATTCAAGGCAATATTGCAGTGAGAGTCAAGACTATTGCAATAAAGAAGAGAAACTAACTCATCTCTGTTAAAACAAAAAGCTGGAGACTTTTAAGCCTAGAGTAAGTTAGTGAAAAAGTCCAGAGGACACACTCGTGGGGAAGCTGGTCTACTGATTAGGCCATCAGTGTGTGCTCAGGAGGACTCAGCATCCCTGTGAGGCCTTTACTCTCCCACAGGGACTTGAGGCAGGGACAGTATCTTTCCTGAGATTCTATTACAAAGAGAAACTTTCTGCTGTATCTTTTCTTTCCATTCTCATTTGGAATGATGCTGCCTCCCGCCATGTTTAATTTTCAAGATATATCAAGTAAATTTTGAAGTAAAAAATCTTATAAAAGATGAAAAAAATTGGTCACATTTTTGTTTAACAAGGCAGAATGGCCCAGATCTTGGTCACAAAGTATGAATTAATAAAGATCTTCCTGTTGAATGTCTTATGGGATGATCGCCACTTTTCCTCATTATTCATAGAATTATACTGTGCGTTCATTCATTCTTGATTAAAAAAAATTCATTTGGTAAACTTTCATCTGAAGTCGCATAGTCTAAAATTTTGTTACCATGATCAATTTTACCAGCATCTTACATCTACTTTGTTGGTTTCTGTTGTTGGCATGCATCTTTGGATTAATTTGAAAATTGTGAAATATCTTATTACTGTCATTTTGTTCTATCATTATGGTTATTAAATGAAAACATTCTGAATTTTCAACTATCTTTGAGGAAAACTAAAATTAAATTAAAAAGACGGTGTGGATGTCTACTTTTAAACCCTTCTCAAAGTTAATGCGATACTTTGAGAAACACCATTTTTAATGAAGAAGAATAAGGATGAAATGGTGAAGATTTATTCCATTGCCGCATCCTTATACATTACACAAGCTTTAAAATTATATGATTCTTTTAAAAACACTTTTGGTAAAAAATATGAGCAACAATGAAATTATTCCTAGATATTGACATATCATGACAATATGTAAGACAAATGTCTTGACAATGTTCAAAGCATAAAAATAATCTTATCACAAGTCTTCGTGATGTGTCCTAGATTTATAAACACGTGCCTGTGTCCATCTGGTGATTGCAGAGAGAATTAGGTTTCAAAATAGGTTTCTTTGCTTTTTTAAAATTCTTTGGCATACCTCTAAGAACAAAAAAATAAATAACTAGCAATCTCTGCAGAAAAAAAACCAAAAAAACCCCCTCAAATACTATTCATTTTATTTAACAATATTTTTCCATACACTAACCGATAATAGTTAAAAATTTTAAAAGTGTTTTAAAAAGAAACTCAAATAATAATATTTGGGAAGATATACTCCAAAAGTCTAGTCAAGTTTAATTCTGCTAAAGAAGAGAAATTTTTATCGGATTTCATGGAAACACTTCCTGTGAGCCCTGTTTAATGTTTAAATGTAAAGCTTTATAAAAAAAAAAAACTATATAGTAATATTTTTTTCTTTTTTTTATTAAATCATAGCTGTGTACATTAATGAAATCATGGGATCCAATGTGCTGTTTTTATATACAATTTGAAATATTTTTATCAAACTGGTTAACATAGCCTTCATGGCATTTTCTTAGTTGTTGTGTTAAGACATTTATATTCTACACCTAGTAAATTTCACATATATCTTTGTAAGATGTACAATAGATGTGGTCCCACCAATTATATATAGTAATTTTTAAAATAATTTTGTGGACCTGTATGCTATGCAGAATTCAGGTAACTTTTTTTGAGTTTTTTTTTATTTTTCAAATTAAAATGAGGGTGCAATTTTTAGGTTACATTGTTCTCACTTCCAGGGTAAAGTCCCATTTGTAGAAGAGTCCCTCACCCAGAGGGCATGTTATACAACCTGGAAAAGTACACATTAAGTGAGGTCCACCTCATGCCCTCCTTCCTCTGCAAAATGTCCTTCCCCTCGCCCCCTCCAGCTTCCCTCTGAGTCCAGGTAATTTTCTTAATGTCACATAGTTTACAAGTGATTGAACCAGATCTAAAATCAAGGTCTCCAATAACAATGCTGATTTGAACTACATGCATTGCGCTAATCATGAAGTCTAGCTAACTGTAGATTATTTGCACAATTAAAAAACATATGAAAAGGGCATTTTTCTCTTTTTGTACTCAGAAAGAATAACATTTACAATGTTAGGGTCCAAAAAAAAAAAAAAAAGAGAGAGAGAAGGTTAATTTGATTAATCCTTACCTCCTTTCTGGGATATGCACTGATCAAATTCCAGTAAGTTACGTCAGTCAGCCCTATTTTACAGTTTGCTTTAAGGTGGAAGCCCAGATATAAGAAGATAATTCCTATGGAGACTTGTAGATGTCACTATCAAATTCTGGAATTCTGTCTTGGTCTTGTAAATAAATGAAAGACTCCTACTCCGTGGCTACTTTCTGTGTTCCTCCACTCAGATCCAGGGGAAGCTGACACTTCCCTCTCAGCCTGCTTTGCACACAATAGTTTATGAATTAAAAACAGTGCACAGATGATTTGAGCACCACCACTGTTTACAGTATCATCCTGGATACTTTTTCCTTATATACTGAGATGCCCTATTTCAACAATCTGGGCATTACGCTACCTTTTCTATAAGTTTATCATCGTTTCTGCCCCATGTTTCTTAGATATCCATCATGGAGTTAGACGGAATTGGGTTGAAATTTCTGATTTTAAATTTACTGGGTAGTTTTTATCCAATATAATTAAACCAACCCCCTAAAATACATATCCTCATATATATACTTCCCAGACTGCCACTGAAAATGTCCAAAGGAGCTATTAATTTCTTACACCTTCCTCAAAGTGAAATATTAATGTGTGAACATTAAAACGTATGAAATAAACTTTTAAAAATATTTGCTTTAAAAGGTAACAAAGCAGGAATCATGTGACTGAAACTGTGTCCATGCAGAAAACATAATTATTTTAATTTAATATCTATGTAAATATTTTCAAAAATTATTAAAATAGGTACAAAAGTTATTTATTTAAGCTCATCACAATCTTAACAAGGAAACTAAATGGCACGTATAAGCAAAATAGTGATCAGAGCATTTCACCTAGAAGTTTTCAGAGGAAATGTTTTAAAAATAAGGAATAAGCGGTAACTCCATAAAATAAGGAAATAGCTGCATTTTCAGTGCACACATTCTGAAATAGACACATCACACGTACAAAATCATTACATTCTTGACAAAGTGAAGGGTAAATGGGGAGCCAGCGTGCAGGGCCTCAGATTTCAGGCGGGGAGCTCAGGGGTCAATGCCAGGTGGAAACCACTTTGACGGCTTTCCACTGTAGAGTGAGAAAAGGCAAGCGAGAAAGAAAAAGGAAGACATTCCTTCAACTGCTTAGCCCGAGATCCCTGAAAGTGCGTTGCTAAAACTAAGACTGGGGAGACCATGTACGTCAGGCAACGCTGAGAGCAGAAATACAGTTTCTTAATATCAAAAACCGAAGCAGAGGGGGTGCCAGGACGTGGTGAGGATCTATGTGAAGAATCTCAGAGGAATTTCATTCTTCCTCTTCCCTACAGTATCTTTACTTACTTATAATTAAAAAAATATTTTTAATTGAAAGCATTATATATATATAGTGTCTGCATGATGTTTTGATATATACATGCATGGTTTAATCAAGCTAATTAGCATATCTTTAACTCACATATTTTGTGTGGTAAGAACACTTAAATACAGCAATTTTCAAGCACACAACATACTGTCATTAACTATAGTCTACTTTTATTAACTAAGTACAAAAATTTCTTGAATTTTTTTTTTTTTTGAGGCAAAGTCCCAGTTTGTTACCCCGGTAGAGTGCCCTGGAGTCATAGCTCAGAGCAACCTCAGAGTCCTGGGCTCAGGTGTTCCGCCAGCCTCAGCCTCCCAAGTAGCTGGGACTACAGGTGCCTGCCACAACACCTGGCTGTTTTTGGAGACGAGGGTCTCACTGTGACTCAGGCTGGTCTTCACCTTGCCAGCTCAGGCAATCTACCCTGCTCAGCCTCCCACAGAGGTGGGATTACAGGAGTGAGCCACCATTCCGGCCTCTGGAACTTATTTCACTTGTCAATGAAACTGTATCCTTTGTCCACACGACTTTTTAAAAAGGGCCAGACTAATTCCATGTTCCAAACATTAGCAAAGTAATTATTCAAAAAGTGTGCAGTTGTACAGACAAGTATTTGCACATACACACACAAAACAAGGAAAAATATCCTATAAGCAATCTACATCACAACAGGAATTATAAAAGGACAAAGAATGTTTGGAAAAACATCCTCATGCATTCATACCAGTTTCCGTGTACTGTTGACTCAACATATTCGTCTTTAATTGTTTACACATCCCTTCTGGTCCAGCCGATGTCCTAGGCTCTGCCACTTACTTTCCGGGTTCATAGTCTCTAGCTGCGCCTTTATCCTTCAGAACCTGCAGAACAAGCCCCAGGGCTGCGGGAAGCTTCGGACCCTGGGAGCGTTTTCCTTTATAGTGAGTGCAAGGTTGAGATGTGCGGGCCGAGGGCACGGGATGAACGACGCAGGAAGAAGCGGGCTTTTTATACCCTGGTTTCCAGGTGTGGCATTTTGCCTTTCCTCGTTCCATGCAGCAAATTGAACCAGCTGTATGTCTGTGTGCGGATATATGCAGTGCGTGCGGTCACACACAGACCCAAACCTCCCTAACCTGTGCAGTTACTGCGCAATCCTTGCAACTTCCAGCCTAGGTTCAATGACAGCTGGGGATGTGGACACGGCATGCTGGCCTTGATCTTATTAGTCCATGCCAACTCTCTCTAAATTTGCATCCATCTGCCCACTTGTTTGCTGGAGGGTTGTTTCTGTCTGCATGAAAAATGTGGTCTAGAATGTGGACCCAGGTAACCCAGAGAACATGTTCAGCAGGCGGGACGTGCTGGAGCTGACACTGGTCTTCGGCAGAGGCCTCCTTTCAGGCTTGTCTGCCCTGGAGTATTTTTACAGAGCCTCGGGATACCCTTTGAGTTCTTACATCTTTATGGTTCCTCTCCTATCAAAGCTTAAAATTCTTTTTACTAAAATTCTTCCTTTTAAATTACTGTGTGGCTTTTTCCCCCTCACTTGGATTCAGATTGATATGAAGCTTGGTCCTAAAAATTCTACCATTCTATTCATGAGAAATTGCAGAAAATACAGATGGAGTGGTCAAAACAGTAAAATCAGGAAAACTGTGTAGGGAAATCCCACCTTTACTATCTCTATCTAGCTCTGTCTCTTTCCTTTTTATTTTTAATAACGGTAAAGACCTTTCTTAAGATAACTACATCCCATTTTGCTGTTTCTTTGTAAATTTGTTTTCTTCAGTTATTTCTAATTACTGCATTTTAGAATCAGATACAATTTGTAGAAGGTCTTCCTTTAATTATAAATCTTATAAACGTTCATAATTAAATAATCTTTCTCTCAAATCGCAAAAGACATTCTTACCTATAGTTGAACACTAATAGAGAAATAAGATCAGCATTAGTTTCTATATATCACTATGGAAAATTTAAAATAATTATTTTTTTAAGCCAAAATATTTTAAATGCCGAATGGAAAAAAGCAGCCTATGAATAGCATGGAATTCTCTAAGCTTAATGGAATTAATAGGGAAAATATTAAATGGTAACAAGAACAGAAAGAGGAAGAAGCATTTCATACAATGAAATACATCATTACTTAAAATAAAATGTTTCAAAGCAGTATAAAAAGTACTAATTTTTTTATTAACAGAAAACCATATTCATAAACCCTACAACTTTTTATTACATTAATACTTTTTAATTAAAAATAAAGAAAAAATAAGTGGGGAAATTATTACTTGCAAAATTCTGAAATAGTTGTCTTTAATATACAGCAGGACTAGCTTGTTTAAAAGTTGGTTCATTAGACTGGGTTTAATTATGCCTACACTGCTACCACTCCGGGGAGTGGAGGTGGGTGAATTGCTTGAGCTCAGGATTTCCATACCAGCCTGAGCAAGAGCTAGACCTTATCTCTAAAAATAAATAGCTTTGAGTTGTGGCGGGTGCCTGTAGTCCCAGCTACTCGGCAGGCTGTGGCAAGAGGCTTACTTGAGCCCAAGAGTTTGAGGTTGCTATGGGCATTCTATTGAGAGGGACACAAAAAACTCTGTTTCAAAATAAACAAACAAATAAATAAAAAATGGTTCCTTGATATTGATGTAGTGAGTGACATTTTACAAACAGCGTGGTGAGTTTGCCAATGATAAACTGTTCAATACTCTGTACAATATAGGTGCGATTGTGAATGTTTTCCCAAGGATACTGAATAATGCTGAAGTTTTTCCAAATTGTTTACTATAATATATAGTCACAGAATGATCATTTAAAAAAATACTGAGTCTATAAACCACATTCTGTTATACGTTCTTTTAATATAGAATATTTATTACTCTTTTCCATAGAGAACGATAATTTCTAATACATTGATTTATAGAAAACAGGCTTAATCAATTGCTTATGTGCAATCATAAACATAGACAAAATGCATGAAATGTAATTTGAGTCATAGATTATTTTACTTAATTTAGGAATAATAACCAAAATAAACAGTGTTTTAGGACAAGGTATACCTGATAAAACACCTGAAACCCAATAAAAAGAAAAATGATCATTTAAAGTAGCTCCTAGATTAATAGAGCAACCAGATGACTGAGCCTTAAACAATACAGTTGAGGCAGGTAGATTCCATAGTAATCAACTAATCATCTTATAAAAGCAACATGTTCCTATTATATTTATTAACATCAAAATTATCAAATTTTTGTAACATGTATTTACAAATAAAGCAAAATTATTTGAACCGTGAAACTTTATATCTCAAGCACGTGATGTGACGATGTGCATGAAATGTTGAGATTGCTGTGAGATTTGGTGGTTCATTTTTTATAATACAAATCTCTGACTAGATAGAGGAGGAAACTATAGTATTTTAAAAAAAATTTAAATGTTCCTCATGCATTTTAAGGAAGATAGATCTTACAACATCTCCCACTATATAAATATGTTCTTGATGATTTAAAAAAGAATCTGCTTTTTGACAAAAATAACTAGTAATCAGTTAATATGCATTTATTTTGTGATAATGGAAATTGCTTAACACTGTGGGATATCAGAAAACTAAAAAAAAAAAAAATAATAAGCTATTTTGTTTTAAGCTAATCATAATTTTTGGCCCCTTAAGGTAACCAGAGTTTTGTTTTGTTTTGTTTTTTAAAAGATAGGTACTTAATAACTCAGTCTTCTCTGTTCCTCTTTTGATTGGAATTATCTACCACACGTCTCATTTAGTCTGAGCAAAACACGGCAAGCTTGGAAGCAGAGTGTGTCTGTGGGAATTGGGCAGATTTCCACCTTTTCCTCTTTGAGAAAAATGAACAGGACGGCATTGGAACAGTAATGTTAGTTCCCTTTTGTCTTTAAATGTCTTTTCTTGTTTCTTTGTTTGCTGTTGTTTTTTCCCATGTTTTTGAGAGATGAAATGGTTCTTTAGGGAGAATTGCAATGAGCGTTTGTTTCTAGTGTTAATTTCCAGAATATTGCATGGGCTGATTTGTATTCTTGATTATTGTCTAAAAATCACATGTGCAGGAAACCATGGGTTTTGATCCAAGTATGCTTCCCCTCAAGTGAAAATGTAACATCAAAAACAGCAAGGAAGAAAACAAAAAAGATTATCGCAGCACACAGCAAACGTTCTGTATTATTATTCATCCACACTCCCCAAATGGAACCATAACCACCTAACCAGGCTGAATAACTTTCTCCTCATTTGCAAAATAATGATACATCTTCCGCTCTACCATCTTTACTTTTAAGAATTTTATAAGTGAAAATATTAGTAGAAGAGGACTTTGTTAAAAGTAATATTATTTTAGGGGGATGAGGAGAGAGGTGGGGACAGGGTCTTAGTCTTGCTCTGCACCTGGGGCTAGAGAGCCATGGAGTCAGCCTAGCTCACAAGAGCCTCAAACTCCTGGGGTTCCAATGATCCTCTGGACTCAGCCTCCTGAGTTGCTGGGACTACTGCTGCCTTCCATGACACCCACCTGATTTATCTATTTTTAATAGTAGATAGGATCTCATTTTTACTCAAACTGGTCTCAAACTCATGAGCTCAAGTGGTCCTACTGCCCCAGCCTCCCAGAGTATATAGGATTATAGGTGTGAGCTACTGTGCTGACCAAAAGTAATCTTTCCTAATATTAACAGTAACAGTTGAACCATGATAATATTACAAGTTTTTAACGTGGGATACATTCCCTTCTAAGGAAATCTGAATGAGCTAGATGGTACCTGTGTGCATTTGACATTGTTATTGTGGGTGAGGGTGGAATAAGCTATTTTTGTTTTTTGTCAGATGCCTAAGGAAATCTATTAACTTATATAATTTTTCAAAAGTTAAGAAATATAATGATTTTTCAGGGGGGTTTTGTTCATTTGCTTTAGAGGAAAAATTGTGAGTTATAAATATAGCAAGTAAAAATTCACACATAATAAATATAATAATAATGAAATTTTATAACTAGTACTCAAATCCATCAAAAAATAATGTGATATTGAAATCCATGGGATAGTATCATTGAAAAGAGTATTAAGAAATAAATACTTTCTTTTACACTATTATTTCAACAAATTCTAAAGCTAAGGCTCATGTAATAATATATAAACCACTTATAAAATAAAGATGAAACATTATTTGAAAATATTAGATAATACAAGTCAAATCTGTCAAGTGTAGCACATAAATGTCTTAACACAAAGTAAATGAGGCAAAAGCCATGTTGATTGGTTTGATGTAACCCTGTCAGATTGTATGAAAAAAATCAGCGCATTTTACCCCACATATGCATGAATGTATTCATGATCTATGTGTATATGACTTAATTAAAAAAAAGAAAATATTAGATAATGGAGTACAATATTGACAAATAAATGACGTAGTTTTATATTTACCTGTAACCACATTTAAAACTGTTATTTAAAAAAATGGTATAAATTTTAATGATGTTGACACTAAATATCCAATATACTATCATTTTCACATATAATTAATTACAAATAATTAACAGAATATTTTATATTTTACCTATGTCTTTGTGTTATAAAGATAATTTTTGTCTCATTTCCCATATGCTCAAATACCTGGACAGATGACAGTTTAAAAGATGTCCTCTATCTGTCATTTTTGGATAGATGCCACATTCTTATATAAATTTTTTTAAAAAGTCAGAATAGTCACACTGTTCTACAATAAACAAAATTTTTTTCAATGATCTTAGTGTGTAAACACAATTGTTTGTGTTCTGAATGTACCAGTGACTGGGATGGGGGGAGGGAGAGGAGAGAGAGTACATGTAGAAGTTTGCAAAATATTAATATAATAAATAGGCTGACATTAGAGGATTTGCCTTTACTATTTGGTGCAAATACGTATCATTTTCCAAATCAGTGATGCCTGTTCTCTTGACTAATACTAAGAATCAGAGAAAAGTATAATGTTGGTGATTTTTAGATTCTTATAGTGATAAAGAATCACTTGTCTTCAAGTAAAAATTGTACCTTGCCGAAACTTCAATGATACCACGTTGCAATATCTGGTTTTCACCTCACTTTCTTCTCTGTATCCAACCTTTTTAGTTTTCCTGAACTAAATCTTCTTTCATCTACTTCTACCTCTCAACTACAGATCTCTAGATGTGTTTCTCTGCCCATTTTTTTTTTCTGTCTTAAAGTATAAATTCAACTAACTTGGGAAATTTTATCTAGTTAGCTGGATCTATATCAAATTAGTTCCTGTATTTGCCCTTCTTTTCAGTATCCCTAGTAAAATTATTATCAATTACCAAATTTTGCAACAACAAGTAAAGAAAAGAAAAAAGAAAAACACATGGAGAATATTATTTTTCTTTTTGTGAATTTTTTATTATTATCTTAGGTTAATTGAGGGTACAAAGAATTAGATTAGATTGTTTGCATTTGTTAGGTAAAGTCCCTCTCATAATTGTGTCCCAACCCCAGGAGGTATGCCATACACCATAACATTGTGCCCCTCAGGTGGCAGAACCACCAACCCCTTCTCTCCTTCCCTCTCCTAGATCCCTCTTTCCCCTGCTCCCAGCGTTGAAATGATTTAAATTTTTCTCTTATGTGGGTTAGGTATTCGATCATCTACATTGGATTCTTGCTTCTCCATTCTTGTGATACTTAACTAAGAAGAATGTGTTTATACTCAGTCCGAGTTAATACAAAAGATAGTCTCCATCTTTTTTGATGGTTAAGTACCATGGAATACCATGGTATACATATAGCACAGCTTGTTAATCCATTCCGTTGGTGGACATTTAGGTTGTTGCCACATTTCAGCAATTGTAAATTGAGCTATGATAAACAATCTAGTGCAAATGTCCTCATGACAACATGATTTTTTTTCTTCTGGGTAGATGCGTGGTAATGGGATTGCAGAATCAAATGGGAGGCCTAATTTGAGTTCTTTCAGGATTTTCTATATTTCCTTCCAAAAAGGTTGTGTTAGTTTGCATTCCCACCAGCAGTGTAAGTGTGTTCCCTTCTCTCCACATCCACGCCAGCACCTGCAGCTTTGAGACATTGTGATGTTGGCTGTTCTCACTGGGTTATATCTCAGGGTGGTTTGGATTTGCTTTTCTGTGACAATCAGAGATGATGAGCATTTTTTCAAATGTTCGCCATTTGTCTGTCTTCATCAGGGAAAGTTCAGTTCATATCTCTTGCCCAGTAGTAGATGGGTTTGGTCTTTTTCTGTTGATTAATTTGAGCTCTCTGCAAAGTCTACTTATCAACCCTGTGTCAGATTCATACCCTGCAAATATCTTTTCCCCTTCTGAAGGTTGTGTTTTTGCTTTACTTGTTGTGATGGACAACAATCTTAATTGATTGTAGATTTTATTCTCAATATATAACCAATCATTAATTTGTGTTCATCCCAGCCCATATTCTATCTTTCATGTGTCAATTCATCTCTGTCTCTACTCTTTTTATGTCATCAGGGATTTAATATCTTTTTTGGAGTAAACATTACTCAGATAGTTCTCCAGAGGGATGTTCCTACAAAATACAACTTTTCTTCATCCAATCTCTCAGTGCTCATGCCACAATATATCACAGATTTTTTTTAAGCAATAGTATTTATCAGCTAAGCTTGTAATGATGTACCCAGTTTCTAGGACAGTCAAATTTTCATTGATGGGAAATGGTCCAGAAGAAAAAATATATATATACATATATATATGTGTGTGTGTGTGTGTGTGTAAATATTCCCAGTTGGATATGGTGAAAAGATAATATTTTGGTGACATTATATGGAACTCAGCATACTCTGAGGCACATTTGGGGACTCAGGAAGCTGTATCACCATCTGGAAGACTGTTGTACCATCCTCAATTGAAGAAAACACCTCGGTAATTTCTGTACCATTTCTCTATAAAAATAACTCATATTTCATAATTGTGATTGTCAGAGTCCTTTTGTACATCATATCAAGAAGCTTTGATTACCAAGCAGTTGCTCACTGGAATCGTGACAGCAGCTTGCTGACTCAGTTCTCTGTTTCCAGACCTCAGAAGGAGCGTTCTAAAATGTAGTTCTTGTCATAGGGTAATGGCTTACCAAATAAAAGTGATGAGGATGTCTTTCCCAACACGGAACATGTGAATGTGCCTCAGTATAAAATCCAAAGTCTGCAATCCCCTCTCCTGCTCCTCTCACGACACCTGCCCAGCTCACTTCTGCAGTTAGAGCTTCTCATTCCAGTTTAGAACCAGGTCCCCTAACGCCCACCTCATATGTTTAATACCACGCTCTTCAGGTATTTTAGGTACTTTTATTATGTACTCTAGGTGTTATGCATTTCTTCAATCCTTTTTAAGTTTGAAATCCTGCTTGGCCCTCTACTCCAGTAACCAGGGGTGACAGACACACAGGATTCCATCCATCCACCATTGCCCCCCCAGCCTCTGAAATTTGCCTTCTGAAATTTGCTTGAGTTGTTCTAAGTGACAGTGAAATTGGTGTCAAATGCACACAATTGAGATATTAATCAGCTTTTTTTATAATTTAATTTTTTCATGTATATATGCTGATCTTTATGTGAATTTTTTTTTTTGCATTTTTTTGGCTGGGGCTGGGTTTGAACCCACTACCTCTGGTATATGGGGCCGGCGGCCTTCTCCTTTGAGCCACAGGTACCACCCATCTTTATGTGAATTTTTAAAAGTATATTTAAAAACTAATTTAAGAAAGAAAATTGAGAAAATATATATTCAGATAAAAAAGAATATGCAATTTTTAACTGAACATAGAGAGATTTGTACAAGTTAGTGGCAAAAAATATATAGTATCTACATCATTGAAATATATGCATGCATAATATAATTTCATGGAAAGTCCTTTTAGGGAAATTTCCATACCTCTCCATCTGTCCAGGGAGAAAATATTAGACCATCAATGTGCTTCTCAACATGTTTCCCTTAGTATCATATTAAATGAAGAAAGAAATGAAGACCAGACCAGCTAGATTTCATTGTTGGCTCCAGTTCTATTACTTTATTAATCTGAACTTTGTTTGAACTGCTATTGAACAAGTTTTTGAGCCCTATAAATTTATTTTGTAAAACGGATTTAATTTGGAATCATTTCCTCATCAGAGTAGCATAAAAGGTGATGCTCTCATTCCCTTTTGTTAATAATTTCTTGACAATGAGAAACACTTTTCATCTGTAGTATTTGAGGCACAAATATCTGGAGTAACAAGATAAATAAGCAACTTAGATGAGTTTTTTAAAGAAATCCTTCTTTGTATTCATTTATACAACTACTTTTTGTTTAATATTTTTGTGTTGAGGAAGGGCATTATTAAGTACATCTCAAGGAATTGATAATTTATATAAACTAATACTCCCTATTTGTATATTGATTTAGAGTTTATAATTCAGTTTATAGATTATACTCTTAGCCAACAAGTTTTCCTTAACTATTCCTCAAAGTAGGTTGCATTGTTACCTGCTGTGAAGGTGGGGAAAGACTCAGATGCCTTGCTTGCTCCAAATCACAGTGTATAATGGCTACTGCTTAGACTAGTTACCCCAAATTACATGGTAAATAAAGGACACACTGTGATGTGTAAATAATGAGTATTGGACCTAGTTTTGAATCATAATAATCTGAAATGACAAGTGGGCATCTTTCCTAGAAAAAAAACACATGTGCTAAACAATTAATAACAGGAAAATGGTTATCTTTCTTCCTTAAAATTTTATTTGAAAATTAAATGAAAACTTCCATTGCTATAGTAAAAAGAACAATGAATATCCCCAGCCAAGACTTGTGTACTCCAATGATTTACTTTTTTCAGAGATTTGTATTTTTATGAAAAGCATCCATGTTCAAGGTTAATTCAGTGGAATAAATAATACCTTATATATGATTGATTTCATTATGCTAGTGGCTCACTATTTTTGTTAAGAAATACAGCCCAATACAATATATCTTACTGGCAACACAATGTATAAGGTAAATGTAAGTGAAAATTCATTGAAAAGTGGACAGAACTGTTCATTCAGTTCACTTCTATATATGTATAGAGTACTTTGATTAATTAGAAGTTTGTATTGCAACATAGTAATACAAAGCTGAAGTCTCTCCAATCTCTTAAGCCTTCACACTTACAGGAGTCATTTTCAACATTTAGTCAGATGATAGGCCGGGCGCGGTGGCTCATGCCTGTAATCCCAGCACTCTGGGAGGTCGAGAGGGTAGATTGCACAGGTTCAAGACCAGCTTGAGCCAGAGCAATACTTTGTCTCTAAAAATAGCCAGGCATTGTGGCAGGCACCTGTTGTCCCAGCTACTTGGGAGCTGAGGCAAGAGAATTGCTTAAGCCCAAGTTTGAGGTGGTTGTGAGCTGTGATACCATAGCACTTTACCGAGGGCTACAAAGTGAGACTCTGTCTCAGAAAAAAACAAAAACAAACAAACAAACAAACAAAAAAAAACCATTTAGTCAGATGCTTGTATTTAAACATCAAATAATACAATAAAATATTCCTTGTCAGAAACTAATAATTGCCTGTGCCAACAAGATAAACATGAATTTTACACAGTGTCATTGATATTCCTTCAAAATATGCACATAATGAGATTCCCAGCAATATTCAGGATGCCATTCTGTGGAAATCTGAGCCAAAGAATGTTTTCATGAGGAACAAATAACAGACATGTACCGTGCATAAAACAATCTCTGTGACAAGCTAAGATGTGGAATCTTAAAAATAAATTCTGAAAGGTCAATGTTAGCATCTTTATTTTTCTAGGTTGTAACACTTATTAATGGCAAAGCCAGGATTCAGCATGTCAGATTTCCAAGCCCCTGCCCTTCATCCCACCTATAAAAATCTCATGATATTCTGAAATCAAAGCCTTACTCTGATACCCGTGTTTATTATTATAAGTACAAAGTGCATAAAAATGTTTTATTAGATTATTTAATTAACATGAAATGATTTTGATTTAATTAGGATTGTGTTATGAGAAAAAAGAAACAAATCAATGTAGAGAAATAATGTACAAATTGTATTAGTTCCATAAAGCTTTTTATGCCTTTGGAAAGATCTCTATTTTTTTTAAGTGTAATATAAATCTAGGCCTGTCATCTTGCATCTGAGGATATTTTTGTTTGACATGTTGTTAAAAGCACTTTAATGCTAGAAACTCCAAACAATAACTTGTATAATCCATTTACTTTAATTTCCAGAATTAATCACAATCTCACTATGTGATCTCGACAGCATATCTCCTTTCTGACAGCAATGAACTTCTTGACTGACACATTCATGTCTTGAAAGAAAACCATTAATTGATGAACAGTGAAGTGATTTGATCATATCGGCATTACTCCACTGTTTTACGATCTGAGATATAGAGAGAAACGTATTTGATGTGGAACACTTTTCCTATGATCTTGATGAGTCAAAGGGAAAGGATATACACTGTTTCTAAGCTTTAAATGCATTATATCCTTCAATCAATTAAAAAATCTTATTACTTTAGCAAATACTTCAGTAACCCAATAATCGTATCACAGTTTTGCTCTCAGTATAAGCAGAAAATATATAACTTTAGCAAATCATATCCAGATAAAGTAAGAAGTAGAAAAGTAAAGGAGGAAGGGGGAGCTACAGGTCATGGGGGAGGGAGAAGCCTTGACACGTACCAGCAACGCTTTGAGAACTAACAAACCAAGCTGACAAAATCCACCTGATTAGCAACAAGAATTTACCATATATCTAATGTTACAACTCTGTTTTGAAAGGAGTGAGACAATACATTTTGAGCTTTAGAAAGCGTTTTAAATATTTGCCACCCATTTGACAGTTATTCTAAACAATATCGCTAATAATTTTGGTAAAGCAATTTCAATCAAAGCTCTACTTGTAACCGCAATGATCTTGCTCTGGAATCCAAAAACAACAATAGAATCTGTCTCTCTTTATTTTTCTAGGCAATTCAGAACATCAGTGCAGTAGACAGAGATGAATCTGTAGAAGATCCCCACTTTTACTTTAATCTATCAGTAGATGACACAAACCACTCAAGTTTTACAATCAGAGATAATCAAGGTAATATCTATCATTCACTTGTAAAGACTGCTGATCTGTTCTTTGTGAATCATGTTTGATCTTACTGAATGTCTGGCATTTTAGTGGAATACAATGAAATTTATACTGGTTTTGTAACAAGATAATATTGAGAAATAGTAAAGAGTTGACAATAAAAAATTTATTTATTTTGTACAAATAAATAAATGTCAGCTGTCTCTTTCACCTCTTAGATCTTGGTAAATAAAATCACATGGGTTTTATAGACCTCAAGAACTTGATAGAGAATTGGCTTAACAGAGAGGATTTGGCCAAAGTCATAAGTAAGCATGCATTTTAACATGATTTATTGATTTTCATTTTACTGCTATTCTGTCTAGCAGAAAATAAAACCCAAAGAAAAAGTTCCAAAAATACATATTCCAGTTCTGTGTGCATTTCTTTAAACTAGAAGCTCTTTGTAAAGCCCTCAGTGTCTGGAAGCCTCTGAGAAATCTGAATGACTCTGAAAATACAGTCACAGTTCTGACACCATGCCTCCTTTCATGAGTTCATATAATTCAAATTTCAATCTATATCTAAGGGAGAAAATGATAAATACCTAACCTACAGTCATGGTAGTTTGGTTGATGCAAAGATACTTGGGCTGATTAATTAGGAGCTATAAATAGATGTAATTGATTTAAGAAAGTTACTAACACTTTTCCTTTTATACTAAATGATTTTATTGATCTATGGATAAAGGGTTCTAATGAATGTTATATTGAGAGGCGGAAAATTTCCCCCCTTTGTGTAAAAGCAGATTAACTTTATATGGAGGCAATCTGTTTTCTTTCTGCATTTGTTTCACTTTAAGAGATTTTTGGTCACAATATTGGGTTCAATTTTAATTTTACTTTATACCTCAAGGATATGAAACGCTGCTAGATTTATTACTCAAGTATCTGTAACCAAACACCTCCAACTGTCCTAACACCTGAGGTTGGCTTCAGTCCGGGATCTTCTGTGGACAAGTGAATAGTTTGTGTTTTTGCCCATTTCCTTCTGGTCAAATTTCCCTGGGGAAGGGAACTCAAATATACTTAGGAAAAAAATGTACAAATACCAATATGAAAAAGCACTATCTTAGATTTGTTACTATTATTATAAAATAAATTTGAGGGAAATAAGTTCATAGAAACATAAAAGGTTGACTTGGTTTAATGTTTACACTTACAAGTAGTTTAATAAAATACATACTTAAAAAGAAGTCACCTCTCTCTCACCTCGTAGATCTTCCTGGTAAATAAAATCACATGGGCTTTATAGATCTCAAGAACTTGATAGAGAATTGGCTTAAAAGAGAGGATTTGGCAAAAGGCATAAGCAAGCATGCATTTTAAAATGATTTTATTTATTTGCACTTTTGCTATTGTCTCTAAAGTTCATAAGATGGTTACAGGAAATATTTTGGAGGAAGCCAGTCCTAACAAGAAATGCAAAACTGCAGTGCTGAGGCCTAAGTTACACTGAAAGAAGTTAGTCTGAATGTTTGGGGATTTGGAGAAGATTAATTCTCTATGTGTTGAAGTATATATAGTCATTTTTGTCAATTTTTGAATGTCCTCTCCAGATGAATGAATCAGTATGACTATAGTTTAGTGTTTTTCTGAATTGTAGATTATTGTGTCTCATTAGTAAATGTATTGAGGGCAGCGCCTGTGGCTAAGTGGGTAGGCATCGGCCCCATATACAGAGGGTGGCGGGTTCAAACCCAGCCCCGGGCAAACTGCAACAAAAAACAGCGGGTGTTGTGGCAGGCACCTGTAGTCCCAGCTACTTGGGAGGCTGAGGCAAGAGAATTGCCTAAGCCCAGGAGCTGGAGTTTGCTGTGAGCTGTGACGTCACAGCATTCTACCCAGGGCAATAAAGTGAGACTCTGTCTCAAAAAAAAAAAAAAAAAAGTATTGAAATCACATGCTGTGTCAGGTAACTTTGAAAATCTTATGTATTTCCAAAATTTGTAAAAACAATGAGCTCCAGGTATTAGAATGTGCACTGTTTTTTCTGTAATTAAGCCCAATGAAACTAGCTCTATTCATATAAATGTAATGCTAGTAGCCCCTATAAATATTGATAATCTGATTAAAAATCTGTTGGGTTTTTTTCTGTGTTACACTTATATCCTTCCTTTCTTTGTCAAAGACATTTGGAATTCATTTAAATAGTTCAATAATACCATAAATAATGAAATAATTCAAATGGTAATTTAAATAATCATATTATTCAATATCAGTTCCATATTTAATCATATTAAGTAATCATAATTAGATGGTTTGTTGGAAATTTCCTTTTCTTTTTATCTGAGCTTATTTGATCATATCTCTACTACTTACTGTCTCTAGTTCATATGACGTGACTTTCTTTAAAATTGTTGAAAAAAATTACACACATGGATTTCTGTTTTAGATAATACGGCTACAATTTTGACTAACAGAACGGGGTTCAGCCTGCAAGAAGAGCCCGTCTTCTTCGTATCCATCTTAATTGCTGACAATGGAATCCCATCACTTACAAGTACGAACACTCTTACCGTATACATCTGTGATTGTGACAAAAAAGGGGATACACAGCTCTGTAGGAATAAGGAACTTACGCTTTTCATGGGATTCAAGACGGAAGTTATAATTGCTATTCTTGTCTGCATTATGGCAATATTTGGTAAGTAGTGAGGAAGGGAACGTATACTCACTTATTTAAAATAGCATAATATATAAAATAGTTAATCCTATGACAACAGAATAGTGTGGGTTTATGTGTGTGCCCTTATTGATCCTCTGAGTATAATATAATTCTTATATCACATGGAGTATATGAAAAATAGGTTGGATCAACATGCATTTCGAGCTGCAAATCAATGACCCTAAAGTTGTATGAGTAACTTATCCCTACAGAATGAGTCTGTATGTGTGTGCCTCTCTTCATGCATGCAACGACACTTGTGCATTTCAAAAGATAGAAGATGTGTAAAGCTTCGTAATGACACGAGCAGCTTCTGTTGAGTGCTTATTATCCTCCAAGAGACGGTCTTCAGTGTTCTTACGCATTATGCAATTTGATCTTCACAATAACCTTATAAAGTAGCATGTACTTTGCGTAAATGAAAAAACCTTTAAAAACTCAAAAATTATATGCTTTACCAAGAGTCACGCAGCTAGAAAATTGTGGGCTAAGATGACATAACCACAACACGCTACTATGCTTTAACTGAATAGACCTTAGGAGAAAAACACACACATACACAGAGTAGTACATTCTGCTTCCTTAGCAACAGGGTTTTTTTTTTTAATAATTATTGACTTTTTATTAAATCATAACTTTCTACACTCATGCATTTAGGGGGTTCAAGGTACTGCTTTGATATACAATATGAAATTACTTAAGTAAACAGTATATTTATCAACTATACATGTCACTAAGTTGTATAATAGTATTTTAAACTTACTCCTAATGTCTAACTTAGACTTTGTGTTCTTTGAACATCTCTGCATTCATCTGCTCCCCAAGTCTGCTAACTACCATTCAGCCTTCAGCTTATATGTACCAGGTGGACTTTTTTAGATTTGACACATAAGTGAGCTCATGTAGTGGTACTCATCCTCCTGTGCCTGGCTTCTTTCCTTTGGTATATTGTGCTCTCGATGCATTGATGTTACAAATGACAGGATTCCTTCTCTTTTGGGCTAAGCAGCATTGCACAGACACAGATGCTGTGTTTCCTCATCCGTTTGACCGTCATGGAAACAGGTGGATGCTGTTTGGCTACTGTGAACAATGCTGCATTGGACATGGGAGGGCAGATCTCCAGCTGACTAATTCCATTTATTTTTATTTATTTATTTATTTTGGGGGCAGTTTTTGGCCAGGGCTGGGTTTGAACCTGCACCTCCGGTCTATGGGGCCAGTGCCCTACTCCTTTGAGGCACAGGTGGCGCCCCTAATTCCATTTTTAAGTATGTGATGCACATATGAATTAAATTGATGTAATCATTGCACAATGTATATACATAATCAGAGCATCAAATTATTCACCATAGATAGAAAATTATTATTTTTCAATTAAACAATACAAATAATTTTATTAAAAATCTTTTTGTGAATAAAAATACCAATAAATGTTAAGATCCAGGAGTAAACGAGAGAGTCAGAAATCTCAGTAAAGCAGCTTCGTGTGTTTTTCCTCGTTTACTTGTTGTTTTTATTATTATTTTTGTAGGTAGAGATGAGACATCTCATCATTCCACAGATGAGACAGGGGAACCCCACAATGTCTCTATCAGGCTTTTAAGGCTACAAATGATTCATCTAGTATAAACTTTTCATTTTTTTACCAGCTGCATATGTAATCTAAAGCCTGCTCTTGCTTACCTAGTAAGTTCACAGGAAAAGCCAACACAATAGATTGTCTATCAAGAGCCACTGTATCAGCCACCAGCTCCAGAATCCAAACTGACACGTTTCAGGACTTGCCTTGCCAACACTTTACCCATCTTCCTCAAAGCTTCACAAACCATCCATTCCTCTTTTGCCAAATAACATTCCCATTCTTTTGGATTATGCTTTAATTTTTTGAGCATTTTTAATGGTCTTTGACCATAAAATTCAAAGCTATGTAGCCAGATACTGGAAGCAAAAAGCAGTAATAACAGTATAATTCATATTCAGAGGACTTGTAGACCTACAGCGAGCTCTCATACATCTGGGGCAGCTTCACAGTTGTGGGGTTAGTTACACTTAGCAGGTGTAAATATGAAGCAGCCCCTAGCCAGTAATTTCCTTTGAAAGTTATTGGAATATTATTTATTGGACCCTTTTTATTTCAGTCATATAGATGCATTTTAATGGGTGGACATAAAGTTTTTGTGCAATTTACTATGTTAAACTATTTTTAATTGCATGTGAACTTTATGGCCAACCTGAATATGAGTTTTGAAGTTCAGTACCTGGATTCAAACATGGTGACCTTACTTAGTTCAAGAGTGCCCTATTTCAAGTGTTTAAACTCTAAGTTTTATATAAAATATATTATTAATATATGTCTAATGTAACTCTTTTCAATAGTATTTATAACATTACTTCATGTCTGTTTCAAATCTTATACGTAAAATTAAGAGTAGCTACATAAGATCCTAGTTTGAGTAAGGGTTGGTTAACCTTCACACACACCGTAAACACTCACACACAAAGAAAAACACACATAGTTTTCTTTTATATAAAAAATAAATGTTCTGTAATTTTCCTGTCTCCACATGATGCTGAAATTACCTCATGTCATAAATATCAATTCTGGACAAACTAGCATTAGGATTCACATACCTGATAATTTGATTACTTTATATCACAGAGCACAAGGTTGGAACCAACTTTCTGCTTTAGGCTATTTTTTTCAATTTTATTTTATTTATAGTGGACACACAGTGACTGTCATATCGCAGGGTCCCCATGTGATGTTTGAGCGTGTGTGCACATTGTGTAATGATCAGACTGGGGGCCTAACATACCCATCACTTTCAAACATTTAGCGTCTTTTCATAGTGATAAAGTTCAAAATACTCTCTTCCAGCTATTTTAAAATATATCATAAACTATTATTATTTATGGTCACCCTAGATTTAATATTACCCCTGAATTTATTCCTCCTGCTGAAGTGTAACTTTGTCCCTACTGGCCAACGCCCCCCCCACACACACACACACCCCATCTTGCCTCCCCCTCCCCAGACTGTGTAATCACTTGTCTGCTGTACATTTCTAAAATATCACTCGTTTTCGATTCCACATGTGAGTGAGACCATTCAGTGCTTGTCTTTCTATGCCCGGCTTATTCCATTTAACCTAATGCCCTGCCGGTTCATCTGGGTTCCCACAAATGACAGGACCTCACTCAGCTTTGTAGCGGAGCAGCGTTCCACTGTGTGTGTTATCAGGCTGTGTCTTTGTGGGAATGTGGTACGACATCTTTGGGCTTTCTGTTTTCTCATCTTTCATAGGATATGATGATGTGTGTGTTTCATAAGAAGAAAATCAATAAATAAAGAGGCATAGCTTTTAGAATGGCTCCTGACATATAATTTGTAGTCAATACCTATTAACAGGAAACAATTCTGCTGCTGAATTTGGCCTCGGTGAATAACATCAACCTCTTCCATTGTTCTGAACCCGAACAGCATGGGTGATGACGGGTGACTGGGGCTGACAAGGGGATTCCGATCGGAAAATGTCCCATCACCTACTTTGTTCTATTTCTGTAGTTTAGACCGAAATTAAATCATTAAATTAAATGGATTATCATCAAAACCGGTTCACTGAATTGTTCTAATGTTACTCCTCTAAGTCCTCAGCCAGAAAGGCTGTGAGACCTCCTTCTGTCATTTTGAGGGTCTTTTTCTAAGTATGCCACCACCAATGTGTCTTTTTGTCTCATAGTCATAAAACAGAGGCTTCTGTCTTGAGCCTGTAGCAGAAGCAAGGCTGCGATGTTGACGATTATCTGTATGCATTAATTAATATTCTGATATGCTTTTTCGGTCAGGGTTTATTTTCTTCGTCTTGTGTCTAAAACAACGAAAAAAACAGACTCTATTTCCTGAGAAAAGTGAAGATTTCAGGGAGAATATATTCCGATATGATGATGAAGGTGGTGGAGAGGCGGATACGGAAGCGTTCGACATTGCGGAGCTGAGGAGTGGCCCGGTGCTGCGGGGACACCGGACGCGGAGAGCCCCCAGGGCCGAGGTCCGCAGCCTGTACCGGCAGTCTCTGCAGGTGGGCCCAGACAGCGCCGTCTTCAGAAAGTTCATTCTAGAAAAGCTGGAAGAAGCCAACGCTGACCCGTGTGCCCCTCCCTTTGACTCCCTGCAGACCTATGCTTTCGAGGGAACCGGGTCGGTAGCTGGATCCCTGAGCTCCTTGGGGTCAGCAGTCTCTGACCAGGATGAAAACTACGATTACCTTAAAGAGCTGGGACCTCGCTTCAAAAGCTTAGCGTGCATGTTCGGCTCCACGATGCAGGCAAATCATTAGGGCTTTTCACCATTAAAAGGTAAAACATGGTAACACACATGTTTGGGCCCAGTTGTAATCTCTTGGGAAAGAATTGTGGGTTTTGCTTCTCTGAAGGGGGGAAAATGCCTTAGTTCATAGAGTTTTCCGATTTCCTTATCGCTTCTCGACCTTTTGGCTAAGATCAAGTGTGGAGTTTTCTGATTTCCTTGGAGTAAACACCCTTTGATTGTTTCAAGTTACACACGTTGTCCTTGAACTTGGATGTGGGAAGAGGTGTCACCAGTGAGCTGTCAACGTAGAGCAACTCCAGAGCGCTACCCAAAGATTCCTGTAGCATTTTTCCGTATCGTCTAATGAAAATACTCAAAATTTCTGAGTGACTAGTGTGATAAAGGCACTGAATTAGGCCACCTTAGCTTATTTTATTTATACTGCCTCTTCTTTGTTGTTTTTACTTTTAGAAAGTGAGAATAAAATGTTTATGTATCTTAAGTTCCTGATACTATAGAGAGACAAACTTTAAGACTT
The DNA here is from genome assembly GCA_963574575.1 of Galagoides demidoff. Lineage (NCBI taxonomy): Eukaryota > Metazoa > Chordata > Mammalia > Primates > Galagidae > Galagoides > Galagoides demidoff. The sequence continues at coordinate 43,530 of CAUYQV010032316.1, forward strand.
AGGAGAATCTGGTTGATTACACGAAAGCTTAAAAACATTCTTTGTGTGATAAGCAGCTTTCTAAGATTTCCTGATTCATTCTAGTCTGCTATTTAGAATCTTTGCCAAGACCACACTTTAAAACTGATTTCAAGTGTAGACAGGTATTTGATATGTATTAATTAACCAGAGTTACACAGTATATAAATTTGTATTTTTGAATATTATAGCTAGATTATTTTCATATGAAATGTAAAATATATTTTTATCTTGTCAAAATGCAGTGGCAAAATTTATGTCAATATTTACTCATAATTAAATTTAAACTTTATGAAACTGGTAGAAAGCGTGAAACATTTAAGTGAATTTTTATTTCTACTACAAATTATTTAGATAAATTAAAGGAATGCTTATTCCAACTCCAATTATTCACTCTGAGGGTTGTGATCCACTGACTGCCTCTTACCATACACAGAATAAAACACTGCGCATTTGTCCACAGCGTCTTTTTTTTAAGAGCTTCAAATATGACTGATCCTTACATGTGTCATTTCTTTATTATTGACTATAAAATTAGGTGCAATAGTTACTTTTATTATAGCCTTATGAACCAAATAAATGCTAAGCTGTTGGACAGAAAGCTTTATGGTAACATTTGATAATAATATAATAAAACGCTTTAATGTGAATCAACCTTTTAAGAATGATATTTGTTATTATATCCAAATCAAGGTGCACTTCAAAATTTATAGTTTGAACAAAGAGAAAGTAGTGATTTAAAAGGTCTTAAAATTGGTTTATATAAATCTTTTTTTTTTTTTTTTTAAAGCCAGGGCTGGGTTTGAACCCACAACCTCCCATATATGGGGCAGGCACCCTACTCCTTGAGCTACAGGCACCATCCTTATATGATCATATTTTACTAATGGCATGTGGGATTGAGCCAAAGCCAATTGGCTATCTATTCTTCCATCAAATATTTTGAGCAATTTTAAACTACAGAGTAGTTGAATGCTTACTTTTTTCTCTGTACTTGGAAGCTTAAACATCTAGTTTTCATCAATATGAGCCAGGCACCATTGCTTTAATGACATAAATATTGTTGCTTTACCAACCACGAGAAAATCAGAATTAGAATACAACAGTTTAGGAAGATATTAAAAGTGGATGAAAGGACATAAAATACGATAAATCTTTATGCGCTAATATCATTACTAAGTTGTAAAGGAGTAAAACTACTAAACAAAAGAAAATGAAAAACAGTAAAACCCTGCAAGTACCATAGAAATGAGCATTTTGAGGGAAAATTTATATATTTATTTAATATTGGCATAAAAGATGAAAGAGCAGAGTGAGGAAAAATTTCCAAAATGATTCCATGAAGTATTAGTCTCTGTATTTAATAAAGAGTGCCATGTAATCTTGGTTGAATAACTGTCTAGTTTGGTAAACAGCAATGGAAGCACTTCATGGGAAATAGATTAGAAAAAAGGAATGGGGCTTTCTGGGGATCACAGTAAAATCTGGGTATGGATGAAAACTTCAGAAACGTGTAGAAAGGAATAAAAATCTTATAAAAATGAACACTGATGCAATACCAGTACCGATCATTTTAATACTTGTGTCCAGTGACACTTAGCAGATGTGTTAAATAGATTTGGGTGTAGTTAATTATAAGACTGCCAATCCTAGGATATATAGGAAAAGCACATATGGGATTGTGTATCTATTTACTGGTCTTAAAATGATTCCTTTTAACCATATCAAAAAAATTGTCTGATTCTAGTAGAGAAGTTGCAATTTCCTAGAAAGTATGCTTTGTAACATATCATTAGCTGTTCTGTCTTCTTTCTGTTATAAGGATAGTTGCAAGAACAGAGCTGTCTCCTAAGCTAATGGCATTACATCATGAACTTTTTTGTAAATTTCAATAAAGTCTAAATTAATGCAGGTAATTATGAAAATAGCACAGTTTCACATTATTACCCACAGTACTTAAATATTCCCTTAGTTGCCTCATGGATTTATATATAAGCTATAAATGACTAATGGTAGAAATAAGAAAATACTGAAAGTCCTTTACTATGTATAAGAATCAGGAAATATCTGCAATGGTAGTTCACTCAGCCTATGGCCTGAGCTGCACAGACCTGTATGTGAATTAGCTCTTCTGTTCAAATAACTGAATGAACTTTGCCGAACTTCCGAATCTTTTTGGACCTAAGTTTAAAATGAGGTCCGATCTATCTACTTCCCATAGTTGTTCTAAAGCATAAATAATAAGATATGAGGCAAGCAGCACAAGCCGTACCTAACAAAAGGTAACTGCTCGGGGAATAACTGCAGCCTATGACAGCTGATGCCAGAACACACAGATCTATTTCTTTTCCAGCACTGAGTCATCCCACCAGCTTCACTGCACATTCAAAACATAAATTGACTTCTGGGCAGTACCTGTGGCTCAGAGGAGTAGGGCACCAGCCCCATATACTGGAGGTGGTGGGTTCAAACCCAGTCCCAGCCAAAAACTGCAAAAAATAATAATAATAGTAATAATAATAAATAAATAAATAAACTTCCTATCTTGACCCATAGGCCATGTATTTCCCTATACTTCCTTATTTCTGCTGTTTCTCCTCCAGCCACTCTCCACCTCAGTTACTAAAACAACCTTCCCCCAAACACATCTACATCTTACTTCCTCAGTCCATCCACATGTGTGATCACCTACCTTCCACCTCCTGTGGGTTTTACTTTGCCTTGTTTTTTGAATCAAATCACGCATCGGTCTGGTATTATTGTTGTCTTCTTTCTTTATTAGAATGTGACCTTTAGTGAGTAAAGAAAATGTCAGTCTTATTGCTTTATTAGTGCCTAATTGCTAGCACAAAGCAAATGACCAATAAATATTTCTTCAATGATGTAATAATGAATCCAATCTATTTTACTCAATCATGCATAGACGTCCTATTGGTTGATATTGAATATTAATGTGGAATTAATGCATTTTTAAAAATAGGTTAATACCGAATAGTTATCGGATCCAGTAGAGATTTTTCAAAAACGTTCTAGAAATTATATAAGTTTAACTTTTTAACCTGTTTAAATCCATTGATATTATGCAGGTATAGGGGAAAATGTTTGATGATGTTATGCTATTCAGTCAAAACAAGTCCTCTGATGATAAAGTTTCACATGAATAAGCTCCCAGGAAGGGTGAGGAATGAATACGTGAGAACCCGACCTCATTCACCAGTTATGTACAGCTCGGTGACAACTGCATTGTACTCTCCCGGGGTTCTCCTATATGTTCCATAGCAGCAATAGATAGTGAAATACAGAAGATGTCAAAAAATGCACACACATTTTAAGGAAGGAAAAAAACTGAATTAAAATTGTAATACTGAAGTCACATTTGACTTCTGCAATTACAAGAGATAATTATTTATTTATAACTCTGTCAACAATATGCAAGATGACAAATGTTATCAAGATCTTTTTCCTTTCTTAAAATGTGTGCACTTTTCTTGGCACTCTCTGTACGTGAAAGGCAAGGAACCTAGAGAGGTAAATGGAAGAAAGGAACATGGGACTTTGTACATATTCTTCATGTCTGTCTGTCAGTCTGCACTCACACTGTGATTTGGAGAGACTCTCATCTCAATTGCAAAGTGGTTCTTTTGGGAGTCGTTAGAATTTCCTGCCGCCCTTTTTTCTTAGAGAGCTCTGAAGGTCCCTGGATGGTCTTCCTGAAATACCTGGGGGTGGTAAAATGCAGCTCCCAGCCTGGGCAGGAGCAGCTCCTGGCCTTTGACAGGGGGAGGCTACATGAGTCTCTCACAGGTTGAGTAACTGTAGCTATAGAAATTTCGTACTGGTTGTGCTGGGAGGGAGCATAAACCAGTCACCTAAAGAATAGGTCCAATTGGTCAAGAAACAACAGGGATCTCATGTCCTCGAGATGTGTCACTGAATACCCCATCTGTGTGCCTCAGGAGAGAGGGCCAGGCTTCAGATGCCTTCGTCACAGAGAGCACCAGCATGCTTACCAGGGCCCTTCTTGCTCCTCTCTCCTTTTTTTTTTTTTTTTGACATCCCAGAGAACCAGACAGAGCAGAGTGATTGAGACAGAGTAAAAGATAGATCTGACATTGGCTATGGGATTAAGGTCATCTAGTAAATGGAAAAATGGTTTTGTTTTTAGTGTTTGAAAATGACCAGAAAGTGCAGAAACAGTCTGACATTTGGCCAAGGTGGGCATCAGAAAGATCAATGTAATTATGTCTAAAACCAAATAAAGTGAATTCTTTACCTGATAATTACCTTCAAGTAACAAACTAATAAATAAACTGGGTACACAAATCAATTTTCACATTTCCTATAGTTCAAATAATAATTTCAAATTCAATTTTTCTAATATAAACTTTAAGCATAATACATAAAAGTAAATATAAATTATAACATCCTTAAGCCATGGGAACATACTAATAGTTTACACAGGTTTATTTTATCAATTTCCTTTCTATTTATCATTTCAATATTAAAATCTGATGTGTCCTGTTGACTTCTACCATGTTATTTGATTTATTTTAGCTACAAAAAAAAAAAAAAAAAGAAAAATATGGTCATGGAAACTATAATATTTTTTGGATTTTATAGAGGTACAAATCAATGCAACGTTTGTATGATTTTATCTATAAAAGGAGTGGAGATGATATACTGTATTCACATGTGATAATGTTAAACATGTCCATAATTTTGCTTCATTTGTATGCTAGGGAGGGAAAATGGCACATGAAGTTCATTTTCATTATTCTTCAGTTGCTTATGTTCTTTGCTGCACCACCTTGGGCAAGTTATTTAAAACCATCTCTCCTGGTACCTTCATCTGTGCAATGTGGGTATTAGGAATACATAAGTCATAGGGCTGATATATGAATTAACTGAAATAACATAAAAAGAATATATATATAAGTGCCAAATGTATAGCAAATGACCTTTTTCCTTATTGTTATTATTATTAAAGTAATGGCAATCATCATTTTATTAGTTTTACTTTTAGAAAGGTTCATAGACACATCTTCTTAGTCAAGTACTAGAATTAGTATAGACAGGAAGAAAAGGGAAGGAAGTGAATTAATTCAGGATAATAATTAGCTCCCTGGTACATGCGGCCTCCTCACCTTGACTCTCCCAGGGTAATTTTCTATTACCAAAGGAAAAAATTAATTGCTCAAGTTATACATTATGTATGAGGTGTTCCGATATGGAAAGTCATGCCTCTGTGGCATTTATTTTGGGGACAAAAACCTGCAAAGTTATGTAGTAACCAACTTTATATGGTGAGGTTTTGTGATATTTTAAAATAAAACCTGTCAAAAAAGAGAAAATGTTAGTTTATTTTGCTCATTTTGGAACTAATAGAGAGCATGAATGATTTCTACATTATATTAGAACTACGTAGAAAAAAAAAATAAAGAAACTTGCTCATGGCTCCAAAAGAAGGCATTTTAAATATGTTGTTACTATTTAACTTCTGACATCATAGTTGCAATTTTATATTAAGAAATAAAAACTAAAATGACCAGCAGATTGTTCTCACCACCTCTGACAATATGAAATGAAACACTCCACCCTTCGTCACCTCTGTCTGCTTTCTCCTGCTCTTTCTCTTTTAAAAAACAATAATTAAGGTCATATTGCCATATGTTCTGTGATGAGCAAGCTCTCATCATCTCTCCTCTTCATATCTGAGTCAATTGTGAAGCACAAGCAAATTCTAGGCAATTGTCCAGCTAAAACCAACACCATAGTGTTCAGAAACTTCTTTCCTGTTCAGAATGACCTCTGTGTTATTCTCGAAGCTTCTTCTGTACAGCTAATTATGTATTTTTAACTCTGTTAACAATTTATACAGATTAACAGCTGACATATGCAATTTTTATGAAAAGGATTTCATCAGTTTAATTTGAAAATTGTTTAAGTGTTACTAATTATAAAATAAAATTAGAAGTTGAGACATCATTCAGTATATTTACTCATAGTAACTTACACACTATTAAACTAATACAACCCAATAATACAGTTTTGGGGGGACAACAGCACAAATCTCTCTTTATAACATGTTAGCTACACCCACGACACTTTATTTTCTTTACCTAAGGACTGGAAATGAAAATTGATAACAAAAGACATACGAGAAAAAAGTACAAAATATGAAAATTCTAAGATTTCCTTGATCTTGTGTTCACTTATCCCAAATATTAAGTTTCTGACAAACATCAAACGTTTTATGCTGGTAGCGTCTACAATACTAGCAGCATCTACTGAGCATCTCTAATTTCACTGCTATGTAATTAACCCTGGACAGAGCTGAAATACCTGTGCTCTGTCTGGAAAAAAAACCACTTGGAAGGAAGAGAGGGTGCGGCCAGTGTGAGAAGCAGGTCCTGGAGTGAGATGGGGCTCCCTCCACAAAGCTCAAAGCTACTGCACCCCTCAGAGTTACACTGCAAATCAAAGGATGGTAATATTAATAACAGGCAGATTTTCATTTTTACGGTTTTTCATGAATATACTAAACAAATATCCTCTCCTAAGTCTTGCTCTCTTTAAGCAGTTGTAATCCCAGGCCCTCTTCTACATATTTTCAAAGTGCTATTTCATCTAATGAGGTAGGTATGGTTATTTCCCCCAGGATACTAGTAAGAAACCAGCGCAGAGAAAGAGCCAGTAATTTGCCTCAAGTCAAACAGCTCCAAAGGAGCACGGTTGAAACTTGAATTCAAGCAAGCAAGTTGTAGATTCCTGACGTTACCCATCGCTACGTGTGGACTGTGCATTTACATCACTATGTGGTTACTAACCTAGCAGCTTATATTATATTTTATGTAATAAAAATATAATATATACCATAAATGTTTAGGTGCTGATAATTTTTCATTACTCTAGAATCTAGACTAATGAAATAGAGTCACCATATTAACACTAGGTAGATATTATATAGACACACAGCTGGGTTAAATTGGTGAACCATATCCGTTTTTCAAAACATCTGTCCATTTTTGCATTGTTATCACTAAGATTAAGTTTCTATCATTCAGTAGAATGCCAGGCATTTTCCTTTCCATTATTGTTATACATCCATTCAGTACCTTCTAAACAACCATAGAAACAGCATACTCCGAACATCTGAGGGTACAGGAAAAAACATTAATTCTTCAAGGATATTTTTCTTAGATTAGTGTTAAAGTAGGCAATGGCATATAAATCTTCTGTATCAATTTACTTCACACTGTAGATCTTATTTTATTCCCCACGATAATGACTCTTTCACAAAGGGAACACCAAGAAATGCTTGTGGGTGATTTTTATGTTGTCTTAAGTAACAAATCAATGATGAACAAAAGAAAAATAAAGATGGTGAAGGCAGCGTAGGAAAACAAAAGCCCTAAACTCACAATGAGAATTCAGAACAGCGCCATTTACCGCCTTCTCCCTCTTTCTGTTCTTCTTTATATTTGGCCATTTTCTGCATAGCATGCACTCAGGCCAGCTCAGCAGTGCCGGCGCCTTTTATCTTGGTATCTGGGGTCATCATCGGTCAGTCCTTAGCGTAGGCTAGCAGGTGCCTTTCTTCTCCTTTTTTCCATGTTCTAATCCTCAAGGAGCAACAGGGCTTAACTGTTTTAAAGTAATGAGCTTCAAGATTCAGAGAGACTAAGAACTGAGCACCAAGACTCCAGAATCCACAAGGTATTTCCATCCATGTTCCATTGGGTTTGCATATCCGGGTTATCGGATGTATCATATACCCTCTTGTACTTTATGTTGGTTAACATAAAGTAAGGTTACTTCAGTACACAGGCCTCACATTCTGAGTTATTTTTCAGCAATATTCTATGTCCTATAAAAGAAAGCAAGATAGTCATTCCAACGCGTTTCTTTAACTTTCCCCTCCTGTCATGCAGGTATTAAGACTTCATGACCTCTGTTATATCAAAGAATATAGCACTTCTTGATTAAAGAACAAAATGGCTGACCAATGGATGACCCCAAATGCCAAGATAAAAGGCACCATCGCTACTGAGCACCGGGTCAAGTTCATTAACTCGTACAGCACATTTTCACAGTACTCAGGACTGGGTGTGGTTATAACCCATCAGACTTAGATGTTAATTTTCTTGAATTCACAGTCTTCAGCAAAGATGTGAACATGAACAAGTAAGAAATAACTGAAAAGTTTTTTAAATAGAAAAATATGTATTTTTTCATTTGTGTTGCTAAGTCCATTTGAAGTCTAAAAAAACAAGAATTTCCCCGGAAGTAAGCTGTTCTTATTATTTTTGAAACAGTGCAATACATTACATGTGTGATTTACATGGGGTGTATGTATATAAATTTTAATTTTTTTTTAAAGTATGAGCGGTACAGATTTTAAATTGGGCAGCAGGGTATTTAGCAGGTGTGGACTAGTTTTAAAAAAAAACCATAGACTGGGTAGCTTTCAAATAACAGAAATTTATTTCTCGCATTTCTGGAAGCTGGAAATTTCAAGACCGAGGCACTGGCAGATTCTGTGTTGGCGAGGTCCCGCACCCGATTCATGGAAGGTCACTTCCAGCTGTGTCCTCACAGAGTCTAGAAGCAAGGCAGCTCTCTTGGGCTTCTTTCATTAAAGCGACATCCATGAGGACCCATCCATGAGGGCCCCACTTTCACGATCTAACCACTTGCCAAAGACCCCACCTCCTAATGCCATCCCATTCATGATTATATTTCGATGTATGAATTTGGATGAAAGAGAAATATTCAAATCATAGAAGAGAACAAATAGGTCAGTAGCTAAGACGGAGGTAAAAACTTCACATTATCCTTAACATAACTTTGATTTTCACATAATGTGGTCTCTATATAATAGCATATGTGGACAATTTTCTCACCCTAGTAGAGGAAGACGCCCTGTCCGCATCCTAAGAGCACTATTGTATCTGTTCTTCTCATTTCCAGCGATTGAAACACATAATCTTTGCAAGAATTTTTCTGATGCGGTATCAAAAACCAATGAAATTTTTGTTTCTAATTGAATATTTATTCTGATTCATAAATTTTTGAAAAAGCTGGCTGAAACTCCTATACAGGGCCAGAGATTTTTAAAGACTTGCTGGATAGGTATAAGATTAACGTTATTTTATTGCAAGTGATATCATATGCTCTATTGCACCAGCACTTAAATTTTTAATATAGCTTCAGCATTTACACACTGTAGGAAGTGAACTTAAGTCTACTTCCTTTTTAAGGTAAACAAGAAAGAGATCCATTTGCTTCTTTTTTGAGCAAAAGGAGCAGGATTTGTTCTTAATGTTGTTTTAAGCTATTTTCTAGTTTTGAAAGTTCTATTTGTCTTTTAGGCCACCTTTAGTCTTTCATGTTACAGGTTTTTTGTGTTTACATTGCCAAGCTGGTAACATCTGGAAAATATGAGAATGGTTCTTGTATTTTCAAAATACAAAGAAATGGCTTGCCCAATGACTTTTCTGAGTAGTAAACATAAAAGCGAAATACAAACTGGAGTATATTCTGTTTCACACCATATAAAAATAATATTCATGAGTCCAGTGCTATTACACTCTTGGCCAAGAGGATATTTCTCATAATGACATATTGATTATTCTACATACATGAAATAATTTTTATGAAGAAAACCACAAAAGTAATGCATGGTTTCAGGAATATTGTTACTCTTAATGCTCTCAGTTATAAATTCAAAAAAATTTCGTGTCTCTTTAAAAGTTTCTCATCCTGTTAAATATAAAAATATGAAAAAATAAAAGTTTATTATATGATATAAAAAAGAATATGGTGTTTTCATAATAGTTAAATAGTGCGAGCTAGCATTAGGTGGGCCTTTTTATATTTTTCTTTTTTAATTTAATTTAATTTTTTTTTAGGGACAGAGTCTCATCCTGCTTCCCTCAGTAGAGTGCTGTGGCATCACAGCTCACAGCAACCTGCAACTCCTGGGCTTAGGCAATTCTCTTGCCTCAGCCTCCCAGCTAGCTGGGACTACAGGCACCTACCTAGGTGGGCCCTTTTGCTTTATTGCTGAGGTGTGTTCCAAAAAACACCTTTCATCCTGTTAATACCAAATATATTTCAGTTGTCCGCATGCATCAAGATCACATTGTTGCATCAGAAGTCCTCTTATCTAAGAATAGCTTTCATTCTTTAATCTACCTGGCCACCATCTTCTATCCTTGACAATAAGGGTAAATATTACATTTTGGGGGGAGTTATTTGGAATTCACACATTGGATGTGAAGATTTCCATCCATGTTCCATTGGGTTTGCATATCCGAGTTATCAGATGTATCATACACCCTCTTGTACTTTACTACTTGTTTATGTCTCTCCTAATTAGACCATGAGGGATTTGATTACATGGACTGAGTTTATTTATTTTGTACTTAAATTCTTACTAAAACAAGTGCAATCTAGGAGATTGTTTTCTCTGTTTGTGTGTCTCTGTCTTTACACACATACACACACACACACGGACACACAGGTGCACATGCGCCTGTAAGTACACATCTACATTTGTAAAATATTGTGTAAGCCAACTGACACGAAGGAAAAGCTGAAAGAAATGTGGGCTGTAGTGACAATAAAGCAGATGAAGAATTAGTCTACCAAAATGGAATTCTCTATTTGGAAGATGGTGGACTTAAAATCCATGTATAAAAGTAGAAAAGCATTTCAAATTCCTTACATACTTCACAATTTATAAAGATAAGTAAAATCTAAGTTATTACTATAACATGGCTGGGGAATACTCAGGAACCAATATTTAAAGACATTTCAGGCGTAAAAATCAAAAGTTTAGTATGCCAAGGGACAAAAACTACAGGGTGGAGTATAAGGAGTCATGTCAATTTGTCTTTCCAGCCTCTAAGATAAAGTTTCCCACGACACAGGGGAGGAGGGGACTTAGCAGGGCTCTGCTTTCCTCTCGAAACTCTGAGGGGCATCTGCCACCCAAAGTGGCCCAACCCTTCACTGGCTTCTAAAGCCAAAAAAAGACCGTGAGACATGAGAAACGTACAGAATGGCTGGGCTTCTTATCCTACTTTCCTTTGTCTTCCAAATGATTTGAGAGGGTTCATGTAAACCCCCCTGTCCCGCAGAGGTCTAGAAGGCAGGCGGTCAGGCCGTGTGGATGAATGGCATAATTTCGCCAGTCAGATTGTCTGGATTAAGGGATCCCCAGATGGCTGGGAGAACATTATCTCTGCTTTGGGTGTGCGTGTGAGGACATTGCTGGCGGAGATCAGCACTTTAATGAGTATACCCAGGAAAATACCTGCTCTTCCCAGTGAGGCTTCATCCCTCACAGGTAAAGGTGAGGAACTGAATGGAACAACAAGCAGAGGAAGGACAAACTCTCTCCTTGATGTGAGACCCTAGTGATCATATCCCACCTCCAGGCAACAGAGGAGGTTTGGCCCTTGGGCCGTCACTGCAGAGCTTGCCCTCCAGCCTCTGGTTGAGGCCTTCGCACTCAGCCTTGATTACACCACTGACATTCTTGGTCTTCCTGTGTGCAGACGGTTTATCTGTTTCACGGAGAACCCAGACTAAGACAATGGCCTCGGTGAGCACATAATTTGCTGGCTGGCACACAGGCTAGACATTGAATCAGAGTCATGCCCCACTCTTAAAACACTCTCAGTGGCAGCTGGAATTTAAGTGAAGCCAAATTGTCTTCAGGTACCAGGCAGCTTATGCTCAGTGGCCAAGATGTCAGCAGACAGGGCCGCAGAGGGGCAGGATAAGTCAAATACAGTCCTCTACGCAACAAATCACCCCCAAACTGCTGAGGCTGTGTTTAAGAAATACAGACAATCTAAAAGAAACATCTAGGCTCTACTTTTTGTTTGTTTTTGCACATCTGAATTATAATTGATTTTATTTTTGACCGTCTGTCATAAATATTCAAAAAGGGTATTGATTTCATGGTGGCTAACTTAGAACAATCCCAGTCAATTTGATTGGTGTTTTTTACTTGAAATCCCTTACTTAAAAATGTTTCCTGATCCAATTTTGGGTCAAAGAACATGCAAACTTTTGAAGTAATAAGCTTGCAAAGGGCAAAAATGAGAAAGAAAGACTCGATCAGGAATTGCATACCTGGACCCATTTTCAAAGAGCAAATCTGGTTAAGTGATTGCTCTCTGTACTCACTGCAGTGTCCATGGTGGAGAGCAGATAATGTAAAATGCTTTCTCTGTAACACCTCTGGATAAAATATTAGACGGTGGTGGCATTTATGAACACTGAATCATTACTATGATCCCAACCTGGTAATTGCAATGTCTGTTCCTACTGCAGGAATGCAACTTGACCATGGTCTCGCAGAGCCTCAGTAGACAGGTCATTGATGCCACAAGCCCCAGCAGGGGGTGCCTTCTACCCATTTTTGGGAGACTAAGGCTCTTTTTGCATTTTTTGCTAAAGGATTACCATCTCAGAGACAAGAGAATGTAATTTAATATGTACAGGCAGGTGGTACCAGTCCGTATGGGGCTTACTCACTACATTAAAATCCAAACTTCCTATGGTTTTCAGGTTTTGTTGGGTTTTTGTTTGCAACATTAATACACATGAACAGGTAGATTTATTAAAACACATAGAAATAACTGGCACTGCACACCCTCGCTTAGGATTTTAAGAGTGAATCATCTTAGAATATCTAACTAACATTCCAGTTATGGAAGAGTTTCTGCCCTCGCAAATCATTTGCTATTTATAATATGTCCTCATGCAGAATGTTGAGATTTGAATGCAAAGAGCATCAAGGGGCAGAGCTCTTCACTCCAGGCTGCCTCTTGTTTTGCCACGTTCTGCAATTCTCTAAAAGCCAAACGCTGCTGCCTAGGACGTGTACATTACTCCCCTAGGCAGATTTCAGCCCCAAATATCCCTTCCCTAATCACTTCCACTTATTTTCATACTGTATACAGCATTAAGTAAGTCAGAATATTCCATTAGGACTTCTAATTGCTTTTCCGAAAGGTGAAATGCTTCAATGTATTAAACATGTTAAACATTACAACAGTCCCACACGAGACAGAGGGGTTTCAACAGCTTCGTCACCTGTCTACAGCCATTCAATACAACTCTCTTCTTCCAGGCAATTTTTTAACTCAACTAGGAATGTTCTCATATGCGCTTTTTACAATTAGCCTTTGCCTTAAGACATTGCCCCAGATACGAGAAGATCAGAATAATAATGGGTTTTTAAATAACATATCTTTACAGCTTCGCATTCATAATGAGAGTCAAGAGATACTGCTTTGTAATACTCAAGGATAGGCAGATATTCTTTGGGGGTAATAGACTGTGTAGTTAGATTTCTTAATATTTTCAAAAGTTCAGTCTTATATAGTAAAACAACTGTTAAACTACTTTGTAAGAAAAGAGTCCCCAAAGTAACCTGCACCTGTCATACATAAGTAGCAATACAAGGTAAATGAGCAAACTTCATATGATCTCCTGGAACTTAATCATGTCTATCAAAGGTTCAACTGGAATGATACTTACAAATAGCCTTCAAGTGGGAGGTTAATGTGACTCCTGCACTGTTCCGTATTTTAGGAGGATTCTGTTTAGGCAGTTGTGAGATAGAGACTCACACAGAGACGTTTGAATGATATTTTCCACCGCATCATGTCATTTTCTCAACACAACTCTGTGAGGTAATTTGGGTAAATGTGTGTGTGTGTGTGTGCCGTAGTTGGGGGAAGGAGGCACACCCCAAAACAGCGAGAACCCAGGGCAATGGAGGCTCATCCCCAGTTCTCTCTGATGAGGAAGCCAGCACTCAAATTCAACTTTAATTTATTCATCAATCAATAAATATTTGCTGAGCACCCATGACATGCCAAGCACTTTAATAGATGCTGCAAAAAAACCCCAGAAAAAATAGAACATTCAATACCCCAAAACACTATATTCAAAAGATGAATGTGTGACAAAATATTTATCACAACTGAGATGCCATTAGAGGTAAGTTCAAAGTGAGTTAGGAAGAGGAAGAGAGAAGCTAATCACGGCAGTGGGGGATAAAGCAGAGCGGTGCAGGGAGGAACAGCCTCCTGAGCAGGAATATTTGAGAAGATCATTGACATGTTCTTAGCAGAGGTGACACCATGCTTCTCACACATATACCTACCACGTGGTAGAAGCTCCTGGATGTCGGAGAGACCTTGTTAAGACAGTAGGTTCTTGTGAATTGCCTTAAAACCAGTCTTGTGCCAAGTATGTGAGTCGGGAATCCTGGTCGTGGTGCTGTAGCATCGCACCCAAACAAGTGCAAAGCCTTCTGGGGGGAAGCCGCCCACACAGCAGAGGGAAGTCAAGTCTGCATCCCTGTAGGGGGCCCTTCATTCTGCAGTTAATGGGGTATGCAGAATTTGACTTATGAGACAATCGCAAATGTTTCTCTCCCCCCAAGAAAATTTTTAATATCCTTTATGTTGAAAAACAATTTTAGGTAGTACAAAATTTCCATAGGCAACATACTCAGTTTTCTTAGTATTAACTCTTTTCATTAACATAGTACATTTGTTGTAATTTGTGACCCATAATGATACATTATTAATAAATTTCATACTTATTTTTTCTTGTAAATTGCAATGGATAAGAATTACAATATTATGTCGAAGGGAAATGGTGAGGGAACACCCTTACCTTTCCTCAGTTAGTGTGAAAGAGTTCAATTTCTCAACATTAGATGTGATATCAGCTGCTAAGTTTTTGTTGATATACTTCATCAAGCCAATGAACTTATTCTCTATTTCTTTTTTGCTAAGAGTTTTTACCATGAATGGAAATTGGATTTTGTTAAATATTTTTTCAGCAACAACTGATATTATTATGCTTTTGATTCTTTAATTTGCTGATGTGGTGGGTTGCATTTATTGATTTCAAATGTTGGACCAATGTTGTATACTTAAAAAAAGTCCTACATGTTCCTGGAGTACAAGTCCTTTGTGCGTTGTTTTGCTAATATAGTTGTCCCCCTGTATCTGTAGGGGATTGATACCACGACTCCCAGCAGATACTAAAATCCACAGATGTTCAAGTCTCTTATATAAAATAATGTAATTATTTGCACATCCTCCCATACATTTTAAATCATCTCTAAATTAACTAATAAAGTATAAATGTTATGTAAATAGTTGTGAAACTGTATTATTTGTGGAATAATGACATGGGAGAAAAGGACTGTCTTAAAGACAGTCATAATCAGCCATTTTTCCCCCTCAAATATTTCCAATTTGCAGCTGGTTCAATCCTTTGACATGCGATGAACAGATACAGAGGTGACTGTCTGTTTTTGAATGTTGATTTCCTAATAATATTTTTAGAACTTTCACATTATTGTGCATAAGAAATATTAATCTGTAGTTTTACAGTTTTGTCATCTTTTAATCTAGTTTTGATATCAGGTTAATACTGATCTCATAGAGTGACTACAGAATTAGTTTGGAAGTATTTCTTTTGTGTCTATTTTCTGGAAAACATGGTAGAGAATTGATATCAACTTTTTAAAAGTTAGGTTAGGGGGCAGCTCCTGTGGCTCAAATGAGTAGGGTGCCAGTCCCACATGCTGGAGATGGTGATGGTGGGTTGAAACCTGGTCCTGGCCAAAAACTGCAAAAACCAAAAAAGGTTAGGTTAAATTTTTTTAAAAAATTAAAAAAGAAAATAAAAGATAAAAATTATAAGTTAAATCATCTAGGCTTGGTCTTTTCTCTTTTGTAAGCTTATTAATTATGTTTCAACTTTAACTGTATATATATGTATATATACAAATATATATACATAGAGAGAGAGAGAGATTATTTCTTTACCTTGTGTGTCAATGAATGGCTCTATTTTCTCTAATTCATCAAATTTATAATTATAAAGTTGTTTATCCTATTTCATTCTTGTCTTTTTAATACCCATAAATTAACATTTATTACTCTTTCATTTCTGGTATTAGCATTTTATGTCTACTGTCTTCTTTTCTTGGTTGGTCTAGCCAAAGATTTATTCATTAGATTGATCTTTCCAAGCAGCCAGACTAGCTCTGTTGTTTTCGTTTAAGTTTGATTTGTTTCTGATCTGATTTATATGATTACTTGAGTTTTGACCACTTTAGTCTTAAATTGCTTCCTCTTCTTTCCTAAGGTGGAAGCTCAGATTATTGATTTTTGATAGCTCTTCTGTTCTAATAAATAAATTTAAAGCCATACGTTTTATTCTAAGCACTGATTTTGCTCCTCCCCTAATTTTTTTATGTTGTAATTTTATTTTAATTTAGTTTAAAATATTTGTTAATTCTTTGAGATTTCTACTTCAATTTTAATGATACCTTTCTGCATTACCTTTCCCTGTAATTTCAGTTCTGCAGGAGAACTTACTTTGTAGAATTTCTGTTTCTTAAAATGTATTAATTTGTTTGTAATAACCAAGAATGTGACTCAGAGAATGTTCTAGGAAAATCTGTGACCTCTCTCTCTCTTTCTCACTCTCTTTGTATACATATACACATATATATGTACATATGTGTACTTTTTTGCTATAATTAGATGGAGTATTAGATAAATACCTACTATTGAACTGACTGGTACTGTTATTCAGATCGACTATATCATAACTGATTTTCTTCCTGCTTGAACTATCAGTTGCTGAAAATGGTTGTTTCACTACCAAAATAAACTGTGAATTTGTCTATTTCTTTAGGTCTATGAATTTTTGTCTCACACATATCTAGATAGACACACATTAAGGACTGTTATACCCTCTTAGAGAACGGAGCCCTCTGTCATCACAAAAACACCACTGTCCCCATCCCCTTACTTCTAAGTCTTTAGATATTTAAAGTAAGTTTCTCATATAAGACATATGATGGCTCTTTTTTTAATCCACTGTTGCAATCTTATTTTTAGTCACTGTATTTATATCATTCGTGTACAGAGCACTGTCTGATGTGTTTGGATTAGTATCTGTCTTATTTTTAGCTGCTTTCTATCCATTGCTTCAGATTCCCCTGGTGTCCTCCTTTAGTCTCCTTACGTAGAATCTGTGCCTGGGGATTGTTTCACCTATAATCTGGGTGAGAGATAATGTGTCTACTGGAGTTCTCATAATGTGCTAATAAGCTGAGAGCACTGTGTCCTGTTACACATACATCTCAGTTTATAAATGATCTTTCTTAGAGGCCCCAACCCCTGTGCTGTGACCTTCACAAGTGTTTCCTAACTCCTCTAGTCCTTTAGGAGAGACAGCGAGACAGTGGGGACTACAGCCCTCGTCCCCAGGTGTGATGCATCTCTGGCAAAGTCTTCTTTCATGAGCCTTGGAAGAATGTTCTGGCTCTGTGAATCTATGCTGTTCTATAGGCCCATGGAGAACATTCTAGACATATTTTCACAATACTTACTTTTCCCCTCCCACTGCCTGAAACACAGAGGTATTTTGACTTGTTTTATTGTTGGCTCTTTACCATGAAAACCTGTTAGGTTCCTTAATGAAGTCCACAAAAGATTACGGATGGAGGAGTTTCCCCATCTCTCAGCCTCTTACTAGTCAGAACTCAGCTTCTAGCAATTTGTCCTATTTGGTTCTAGTGTTTTAAGTAAGGTGATCTTCATGATTCTCTGGATTAACCACTCTCCAAATTTCAGGGTGGCAGTTTGCCCTGAAACCTCAGTTCTCTGATGAGTTCAGTCAAAGTCGCCAAAGTTCAGTTTTTGTTATTATTTTTGTAAAAATGGGAGTGACATTTGTACCTTTTGGTGGTAGAGACAGACGTGTTTCCTTAAAGTTTTAATTTCAGAAATGAATGGTAATCATTAAAAATAAATAGAAATTCATTGATGAGAATAATAATCAATAAACATCCTGAGTAGTTTTAAAAGCATTAGCACTTGATTATATAAATTAAAATAAAATCCATATTTAGTGATACAAAATGAAATCATGCAAAATGCTACAAACAATAAGAGTAAAATGCCCCTATGTACTAAATAACATGTGTGGGGCAACAATTCTTGCCTCACTCATATTTCTATTTGACTATTTGCTGTTCTGAAATATCTTTCCAAAGATGTGTTGTAGCAAACATCTTTGGAAGACAGGGGTAGTTTTTCAGTCACGAACAAATGTTGAATTTGCTTGTATCCTTGGGAGGCAAGATTGCATCTCCCAGGGGAGGAAATAACTATCTGAAATATTCAGATTTCCTAAACTAAAACTGAGTTCCTTAACTCAGGTTTCCTCTGCTGAAATGCAACCCAGTGAATATGCAGAGATCACGTAGAATACCTTGTATCAGTGTAAGAAATTGTCTTGGGGAATAGCCTCAAATTTTGACATGCTGGGTACTCTCCATGAGCAACAAAGTATGTTGTCTTTGAACTTGGAGTCTCGTGTTTTCTGCCAATGTCCTTAAAATTGTGACAGACTAACTTGTTGAGTTTCAAGAGAGTAAATTCACTACGTAACAATTCAGTATGAAAAATTTCATAAAACCAATTTACTTTTAACATGGTAACATACATGATGTATTTTATCCTATATGAAAATGATATAACACCAAAGTTTTTATACATTGATGTATATACACTAGCACAATCTAAATTCTATTAGAGTAACCAGGAATATAACAAGATTTTAACTTTCTCTGAATTTTTATTAGAATAATTACTTTTAATTTTCTTATTATCTTGAAATTAGGGAAGATTTAGGAATAATTCTCAAGTATTTGAATCATGCTATACACTCTAAAATTTAAAACATTATAATAATCTTTCTATGTGATATTTTAGATACAGTTATGTCTAATCTAAAGTAAAAATTCTGAGTATAGTCGTACATAATTTAATTTGAAATAAATACATCATGAATAGCAAAAGTACAACAAGAAAAAAATGTATAATTCTAAGATAATGTGCACACTCTTTGGTCTGACTTTTATAGGCTTCCCACTATTGTTATGCTGTAATTTAAAGTTGTTTGTGGCCCTTGTGAAGTCCAGAGCAATAGTTAACAATTTTTACTTGCTGTGCATATGGTTTCTATTGAAACTATAAAACTCTACTTCATGGTATTACAAAGCCATTGACAACACACAATTATTTAGTTCAGATACATGTGAGGATACAATTAGATTCCATAGTTTGTGTTTCTAAAGTTAAAATCTGATTTGTAGGTGTGTCCCACGCTCAGGTTCTCTGCCATATACCCATGATGGTACATAAACTAATAGGCATTACTACGGCCCAATAAGATTTTATTTATAAAACCAGGAAGCTAGTCCGCTACCCATAGTTTTCCCACATTTATGGTATTTTTTAAAAATCAAATACAATGGCATGTATTGTTTAGTTATTTACTTATTTAAATATGATTTCTTTTCAACATCCTGACAGTTAAACAATATGATGTGAAATCTGCCAATTTTCCTGATTGTGCTCCAAAGGACACACATTGCTGATTCTATCAGTTACAGCAGGTAATGTAAACATTCTATTTTTATTTATTGGTATTAAAAATATAAATTATAGTAACATCTATTTGAAAGAAAAGGCTAGAATTGAGAGCATAAATTAAGTGGTCATAATCTCCTTGGATTTATTTCAGTTTCTTTATAGGAAATCATTAAAAACATCTGCTTCATATAATATGAGATGTTTTTGGAGATCACCGTTTAAAAATGTACCCCCAAAATATACAGTAAATATGATGCTTAATCTGTAAACATTTTTTATTGCTATGGCTAGCAAGCTCTCTATCTAGCTAAGTATCCTCTAAGCTTCTGATCAGGCATATCCCAGTGGATCAATAAACTTTCTAATCAATTAATCATTTCACTATCCATGACATTTTTATTCTTGATTTTCTGGTATTTTTTTTTTCTCTCCTTAAAGAAGATGCTTCTTTACAACCAGTTTGTCAGCCTGCTCTACTTTAACTTGGCCTGGTTAAAAGAAGAGTACATGACTTTGAAATAACCTAGATTTCTGGGCTATAACTCCACACTTCATCCATAATCTCTCCCCATGCAGCCATTTCTTTGAATGGACACTTTCGGTAGAGTGATTATCATATACATTACTCCTCATAAAATACAGATCTTTGTAAAGTAGTGGCCGTCCCTGTCATTTTTTTAAAGCAAAACCTGTAGATCTTTTTTTTTCCCCTATATAATTTAACAGTGAAGTGAGTTTAATGCTTTACTCAAGAATTATAGAAATTTTTCTAAAACATGAATTTGTCAGGATGTAACTACAGTATTCTTATGGGAAATTTTATTTTGAAACATGGTTCGTGTGAATTGGTCTACTTGGTTTCAAAATTAATACTAAGAAAGCATATTCTGAAATAATTTTAAAGCACTTTCTCCATCCACATGCACTTTTCAGAAACTTCTAAATGCACCAAGAAGTACGTTTAGAAAAGGGATTAAATGCAAGTCACTTCTTTTGCAGAGTCCCCTAGTGACACTTTGCAGGGCGTATGAAGATACAGTGGTTATTTTTCTTTTTTATCACCGGTTTGCTTTGATTTTTCTATTCATATCTATTACTCCTTTCTGAATCGATCCTAATTTATGATGCCAAAAAGTTAATCTCTTTAATAATCACAGAGCACAGTACAGAACTGTGTGCTTAATAGGTGATCAATGAAATCGTAAATTAGGTTCCTAGGATAGGTATAAATTACCCTTAAGAAATTCACTTACCCAAAAAGATGAATGATTAAAGCTAAGCTGAGAGAGACGATTGCTCTTTTTGGGTCATAGACACCTTCTATTTCAAGTTAATAAGAATTAAATGAACTGCGGCAGCCTAAATGTTATCATGCATTTCTATAGCACGAACTTATACCAACATTATTTTATACAGTTTGTGTTGAACTTGGGAAAATGTGACAAGCAGCCTGAAAGATTCTGCATGACTTCCAATAAATTAATGAAATATTTGAATTTGACAAGAGCCAAAATAAACTTATCTAGTAAACTGGCTAAAATCACAAGATGAAGAAAATTTTTAATGGTCTACAAATTATTTCTTCAATCTCTCAGTTTGATTGCATCTGATAATATGATAACATTTCTTTTTTCTTTTAATCAAAGTCTTGGATAATACGAGTCTGTCAAATTTAATAATAGGCTTCGATCAAAGATCATTAGTATCATACCTTACAGTATCAACTAGTGAATTCCATTTAGGTACATCTAGGAACGAGTAATACACTTTCTAAAAACACGTAAACAGAGCCTTTTTTTTTCAGCAGTATCCACAAAAATGTTATAAGAAACAATGTCAATTGTTTTGTTTTAAAATCAGATGCATTATTTACTTACTCTATGTCCTCATCGTGTACTGTGTAAATTGCTAAACAAAAATTGTAGGATTTAGTGATACTGATATTTGATTTTCATCACTCTTGGTAAGTCAAATGACATAAAATTTAATTCGGGAAATTAAATGCATAAGAATTATTGGAAGATTTCATTTGCAAAAGTCTGGAAGAAACTGCTAGAGTTTCCTTTTCGTGTTTAGGAATCAGAGGGTTATCAGATTTTCAGGAAAATGTCAGCGATCACAGATACTTATAGAACTTGACAGGAATTTTGCAGAAAAAAATAATAAAATCTGGGAACTTCAGAACAGTGTTCCCGCAGAAGCCCATAAGCCTGCCCATCAGTAGGAGGATAATCACTGGTATTTTTTATCTTTCACCTTCCAGAATTCTCCTAACTGCTTCTTATTGGTAGAGTTAAAATTGAAACACTGTGGATGGCGGAAAAGTTCAGCCCATTTAGGAAATGAAGCACAGTTTAGAATATTGGACAGAAAAACAAACAAACAAAAAGAATACATTGTTTCCTACAAATGGTGATTTAATACAAAAAAAATCCCTGTATGCTATTTTTTTTTATAATGTGGGGAAGTGAAGGAATAAAATATTGCTGGCTCTCAATTTCAAAATTCTTTGATTTTTGGAAATCACTAATATGCAAAAGCACAAGGAAATTTCTGACAAATATTCTCAACTGCTTATAAAACTAGATGGAAAGTACCAGAAAAGCTACACAAATTGATATCTGTCTAAAATCCTTACTCATGCCTGGGGCCATTGATGGAGAAGTAATGGTTTTGACTTGTCTTTTGCCACCCAAATTGGCTTTATTTCTCTACCTTTCAAACTTTTCCTTGGCAAAAACCTCAACCCAGAATGTGCTAGCAATCCTTCCAGTCCCTAAGATACTAAAGAGTGCCAGAAAATAGTTGGCAAGACTGTTCGTTGAAAAATGCAATTTTCTCTATTTATCACCTGCATCTGATCCATTATCGAGTTCTTTTAAGTCTCCTTCTTAAACAGATCTTAAATATATATATATTCACTTATCTCCACGTGACCATTATCATTCAATTACAAATCAACATTCTTTCTCATATGGACTGTTGCCATGATTCTTAGCTGGTCTCCAAATACTTCTAATGCTGGATTCATCTTCTTCAAATTTTCTGAACTGCCAGAGTCATTGTTCTCAGGTGCTCATCGTACTATTTTGTGACACTACTCACACTACTCTGTCTTCATCTGCCCTAAAATAAAAACAAACTCCTTAAGATAATACCAAAACCAGCATTTATTAAACGTTTACTACGTACAAGAAGTATACAAAGGATTTTCTATTTGATATCTACTGATACATTAGAAATACCATCAGAGGTAAATATTCTTATTATCTCTATGTAGTCAATGAGAAATGAAAAAAAAAATGATTAAACAATTTAGGTAAGGCTGTCCACTCAATATGAGAACCTGTGATGGCCTGCACTAGCTACTCATCATTTTTCCAAGAATTTTCTCTCTTCTTTTACTTACAGTTTTCCAGACCCCATGAGTTTCTCTCATTTCTTACACTTATTTACATTATCGTTATGTCTTTTCTTGCACATATTCTTTATTCTCTGTGAAATAGCTTTCCTGTTATTATTTATAACACTTGTTTTTCAAGCCCTGTTTTAAATATCTCCTCAGAAAGAACATTTCAGATGATTCTATTCCAAGCATGTCTTTGACTTTTATTTTCTCTATATCTTCTTAAAAAATGTTCCATAGCACTTATCATGATTTTTAATTATATATTTTATTGCTAAATTACTTATTTTCTGTTCCACCGAATGCACAGTTAATTTGCACACAGTCTCTTTTCTGAAACACTAGCAACTCTGCACCTCGGCCAGTATTACTTACAACATGGTCTCAGTAAATAGTAATGAATGAACAAATGGGGATCTCAGAGCCTTGAATTTGAGAGTCATACAAAACTTAGAAGATTAACCATCGAGTGATTCTTAGCATCATACTTCTGTCCTACATTGAATCCCCCAATTTTCCAAAAACTGTTCTTAACAGTAGCATGGTTTCCCATTTTCTAACAGTTACACCAAATTTAAGGTATTATAAAACCATAGTCTCTTATGCTCCAGTGATAGATTATGGAAATCTTCCTGATCCTAACTAGATGAATCCAATACCTCAAACACAGAGGGGAGAACCAACCCTGAACTGTCAGTAGAAATTTCACACAAAGATAAAATACACACAGGATTTCACAGGCTTACCATAAGAACAAAACAATACAATATATCACATCAATTATTTTCATTGATTGAAATGAAAATTTTATTGATTGATAATAATTGATTGCATATGAAAAGGATAATACCCAGCACATGTTCATTTAAGTAAAATAGTATTGAGATTAATTTTACCTTAATTTATTTTTTAAAATGTGGCTACTAGGTATTTAAAATTTGCACATGTATCTTATATTGATGTCTTCTAATATAATTCCGTTAGCCAGTGCTGAAGCAACATGCCCCAGATGTTGCCAGTTCTGTTACGGTCTTTCTTTAGCTTGACTTTTTCAAGCAAAGACATTCACTGAGGTCAATTGCCTCCAGCAAGTACCACCAGCAGAACACCAGTCAATCCTCTATGGGACCCTGAGAAATTTGGCCTAGAAAACGACCTCAAAAATGCCGTAACTTAGCCACATTTCGTGTTTATTTATTTATTAATTTTCTATATTTTTGTGTCTTTTCATACCAAACATTAACTCTTTACCTCCTATCAGCTGAATTTTCAGAGTGAGGAATAATTTGGGGTCAAGGTGTATCATACACATCCCGTGCCTGTGGAAGACACAGCAGCAAATCCAGCCGGATGACAGAAGGGTAACTGGACGGACTTAGCTCATCGGGACAGCACTTTGTTCCAACCCGGAAGTATAGAACTATATTTTCATAATCATTCCTTTGCTCACAACCTTATTACTATCCTGCTACTTCTTGGTACTTTAAAGAGAAACAATATTTTTAAATTAAAATAATGTATTTACTCTATATGAAATCTGTATGAATACATATTTTACATATATATATGATAGACTATGTATGAAATCATGTGTAATCTATATGAGATTATAGCCAGGGATGATCATGCCATTATTTTATTTTTCCACTTATCAAAAATTGATTATTCAACTCCATACTTCATATTTTTTTTTCTTTTGCTGTTTGCAATGTTTAATATTATTTCCCACATGGGTAGGCTACAGCACCCAATAATTTGTTCAAATACTAGTTTAGATGATGTTTTGAAGATACCTTTAAATTTTGTTCATTTTTAAATCACAAAACATTGAATAAAGCACATTTGTCCTCTATAATGTGAGTGAGATTCATATAATCAGTTGAAGGCCTTAAAAGCAAAGGTTGAGATTGAGGGATCTAGACTCAAGATCACAACATCAAATTCTACCACTGGCTGGGTTCTACTCCAAATTTCAAACATGTCTGTGCCCAATTCTGTGAGCCAGATCTCTGATGTAAAAAATGCTCTGTCTTCTCTCTCTCTTACAATTTTTATACACACACAGAGGGTGCCAAAAAATGAATACATAATTTAAGAAAGTAAAAAACTGTATTCAAATTATAATAATACATACCAAAAGCAAAAGAGGAACACAAGTCACATTGAATACCTATTGTAATTGTAGGAATCAAATGTCTTGAGTATTACAATTTTAATACAGATTTTTCCTTTCTTAAAATGCATACACATTTTGGCACCTTCGGTGTGTATATACATATGTATATATGTCATATATGGGTATATTGTAACTCTTCAATCTTACATATATTTCTTAGTTTCTTGATTTGGAGCAAGAATTCTGGATAATTTTACCCATAGTTCCAATAAAATATGATGGAAGGGTTTTCATAATCATATTTCAATTTTTGAACTATCATTCTAGCTGTAAGATACAAAATATGCTAACTTTGTGAGAAGAACCCTGGAGACCAGTGGGTTTGAGAATGAGTGCCGACATCCATCACAGAAAGATACTCAGAAAATGAGAGAAATTGTCTTTTTCACATAGAAGACAATTATAGTGACATATTTCATGGTACAATTGTATGATTGTATGGTTACAATGGGGAGCATGACTGTAGTAATATTTTATATATCCTTAAGGAAGATGAGATTTGGGTAGAAAAATGTGAAAAAACATACATTTTTTTAGATAGGAGTAGTAAGAAGTAAATAAGTAATTTTCAATCATCAAGATGTGGAAACAACCCAAACGCCCTCCCAACCAACAAATGGATTACTAAACTGTAGTATCTGTATACCATGAAATACGATTTGGCCATAAAAATGTAGAGACTTTACATCTTTTGTATTAACCTGGTTAGAGTTGGAGAACATTCTCTTTAGTAAAGTATCACGTCATGGAAAATCAAGTATCCAATGTAGTCAATACTAATATGGAGCCAGTTGATGAACTAATACGTGTTCACACAAGAGAAAAACTCAATTAATTCACATTGGGGATTTGGGGAGAGGGGAGGAACACAAGGATGAGAGAGACCTTACCTAACAAACACATACATTGTAACTAATCATTTATACACACATACATACATACAGAGGGTGCCAAAAATTATTAAAAATATTAATCCGAAACTTAAAAAAAGAAGTAAATAAGTCAAATGGTCATGTCATAAATGAAGCTGGAATAAGGGAAAGATGAGTAATAGTGAAGCAGCACACAGTGTAGAGACGGCCTGGGAAGAGCTGTCCTTGGGCAGAGCTAGGCTGTTAATGACCCTCAGGAAGGGAGGAAGAAGCATTCCCAAAAAGTTTGCCAATACAGGGTGTGCCACAGGGAAATGGTAGCTAAGTGTATGGAGTTTATTCAACCAACATGATACGAAGTAGTTAAACTGAACCAAGTATTAATGGAGACCAAGATCTTAAGAAAAGAACATATTCAGATTTAATTGCTTATAATACTTAACAAAATAAGCAAGCCCACATTTAAACCAGTGAGAATCACTCATGAACGTAACATTAAGAACGAGAAGTATGTAAATGCATGTGTGGGGAGAGGAAAACTTGGGGATGCACATAGCATTTCTTTTTCAGATCCTAAAGATATTTCCTTTAGCTGCACTCGATATTGAATATAAAGCCTTCTAAAGAACCTAAGTTTGTATAAAAACAATTAAAGACAACCAAGACTAACTTTTTAGAGAAATGTGTTTACTATTTATTTTATGTAAAACTTTGAGCTCTGCTTTGAAAATATTGTCTAAACAAGCACAAATCCCCTTCCACTGAATGTGATAAATTTTGGTAGTGTTACTCAAGTGTTTTTAATAAAACTTAGTAAATAATTCAGGGTATAAACACTGCCAACTGCCAACTTGCAATTATGGTTCTTTGTCTCAAATTTATTTGCCAAGATGCTGGAAGGTTTGAAACATTTTAACTGTGCCAAGTATTTATAAATTCAAGAAACAACAATATTAATGATTCTCTTTCTTTTAATTATGAAGAATGGAGCCAAAGAATTGTCAACAGGATCAACATATGAAGTTTGGATTTAGGAATTTTTAGTAGAAGAGTAATAATGGTCAAAATGTCATTATTTTAACATTTTGAAGGAGGATGAATAAAAATAATATAATGTCACATAATTGGATGAAAGACACATAAAATCATGTGAGATTGAGGTATATTTTTGCCTGTGAAAATCTTTTAAATATTAGAAGTCTTTTTTTAGCTATCATAGTCTCACCTTCTTCTCCCATATCCTTCAAAGTTTCTCGTTTATACCTTAAGCAACTCTTTTTCTAACTATCCTCACACACCCATCCTTGTTAGATCTGTTCTCTTACTTTTTGTGAATGAGCAACAGTTATTTCCCTCCAAATGTATTGTAGAAAACTAAACCATTAACACAGGTGGAATCTCACATGCATGGGGAGAAAAATAACCATGCCCCTATTCCTATAAAAATATGGAGGCAAAGATTATTTGGGCTTTATTGAGTTATAAGTTAGTGTAATTTCCCTTGAGCATCATGTTAAGGGAAAACATTGTATGTTGTTATCATAACACACTTAAGGCACATGCTTCATGTATTTTTAGGCCCATGTTGAAAAGGAATTAGAGGCATTCACATTAATGTTATTAATTTCTTAATGTAAATATTTTCTGGTAATTTGGCTCCATATATTTCAGTAGTTCCTGGAGACTCGTCCTCTGAAAATCTTTACATTTTTTCATTTCAAGTATATGATAAATTAAAGTTTAAATGGAGAGTCAGTTATAATAAAACTTTATTTGCAAGTGATGTGATGGCTAGTAAAAAATCTAATGAATTCACGGCCAGAAAGCTAATAATGGAAAGAACAAATCAGTTCAGTAAAGCTGCAGAATTCAAGATTAATATACAAGAACAACAATATTCTACATGCAGTAATAAACAAACCATAGTTGAAATAATCCATTATAATAGTATCAAAAATATAAAATAGTGATAAAAAGCTAATAAAAGATGTGAAACAGCTATACAAACCATAGTTGAAACAATCTATTATAATAGTATCAAAAATATAAAATATTGAGAAAAAGCTGATAAATGATGTGAAACAGCTATAGATTGAAAATTACAAGTAGTACAGAGAATCTTTAAAGATGACCTAAATAATTGGAGTGACACCCCCTTCTCATGCGCCAGAGATCAACATGATTAAGATGTCAAACAAACACTCAATAAGGTTAAATACTTAATGATGTTTATTTATATCATTTCTCTAATATTATGCCCAGGGACCAGGTTGCTACCCTTTATTTAAAAATAATAAAATTTTGTATTTTGATACAAATTAGTGATCCTGAAGAGTATATGGCTATCAGAATTATTTGAAAGAACAATTCTGGATTTTGATACTATTTTCACCATATCAAATGTCCCCTGTCTGCCTTCATGGCTCATTCATATTTTACTCTATTGTCCCAGGTGTTTCATTTTCCTATAAATGAATTAAGAATTTTTAGGTGTTAAGGCATTTTAAAAAAATAGGAAATGTTTAGTCTTATTTTATTACATAATCCAAGGAGATAAAATACTTTATAGGTGATAGAATATATTTGATTTCTTCTTTTCTTTACTTCTTCCTTCTTTTCATCCATTTTTCCTACCTCCTATGCTTTTTTTTCTCCTCTCCACAAAAATAAGGCAATAAATTGTTTCTTCCTCCCTAAAGATTGACATATTTTTTGTGTGTTTATAGTTCATTCTCCTTGTGAGAGCCTTTAAAAAATATACCTTCTTAACTGGCACTGAGGAGAGGCCTGTGTACTAAAAGCCAGTGAATTGGTGCCACGTGCTAAAGATAGAACATTTCTTCCTCAGAAACATTGTCACAAGAAATTATCGGTAAAAGAGAGACTTGGCCATCTACAAAAATGATCATTCAGAGATACAGCAGAAATATTCTAATATATGTTTAGGGATTAAAAAATGACTGATAACCCCAAGGATTTAAACAAACATAGTATTGCCTTCAGATGTAACTTATTGGAAATAATGGTATTTAAAAAAATTAGATGTGTTTTGTGGAGTCTCGAAATCATTGGAAAGTGATAACACTCGTAAGTTTCTCCATGATTATTTCTGAGCACAGAGTTAAGCCTGAGTGTGGAGAGATAATACACATGTCATTGACACATGAAGCGATTCCTTGGTGATCTCATTTTCTGTTGTATTTTTTTGACATTACACAACATTCTAGGCTATAATTTTATCTCCCCTTGTCATTGGTTTTCTTCCAGAAGACACTGCAATTTAAATATCCCATTCTAAATTGATAAATTAATCTTTTGCTAAATTGATTATTTTCTGTATTTTAGTTCAACGTCCCAGTCTCTTGTGTTTATTTAACAATGTGTATTACCAAGTACCGTGTGTATGTGGATTCCACTTGATTTGGCCTTAGGCTAATAAAATGTGCTGCCTGTTTAAAAAATTTTGCATAGAGGCCAAACTCTTCTCCAAATGTTATGATATCCATTTAGTTTTGACAGTATGAAATATAACTTGAAATCCACAGAGTTCTCTCTCTCTCTTTCTGGGCCCTATTTCTTCATGCTCCATCTTCTTGACTTAGGATTTGTGCTAAATACCTTCCTCAGAAACACAAATATATGTGTGTTCTTATCTTCTCTGATAATCTTCATAGGGAAAAATCCACATGGACTGGGTATGGTGGCTCACCCCTTTAATCCTAGTACTCTTGGAGGCCAAGGAGGGTGGATTGCTTGAGCTCAGGAATTTAAGACCAGCCTGAACCAGAGACCCCACCTCTAAAAATGGCCAAGCATTATGGCAGGTGCCAGTAGTCCCAGCTACTCAGGAGGCTGAGTCAGAGGATTGCTTGAACCCAAGAGTTTGCTGAGTCAAGAGGATTGCTCAAGCCCAATGCCTGTGAGCTAAGATACCATGTGGCACACTACTGAGGGCAACAAAAGAAAAAAAAAAGGATAAAAGAAAAGAAACAAAGAAAAATACATAAGAAGTTTTGCTTTCCATCTCAAGCTAGATGACTACATTCCAATGACAGAGGCCAGTTTGACCTTTGGTGGTAAAGAAAGAAAAAGCATCCCAGTTTCCACAGATTATGGAGCAGATGTTTCCATTTATTAGCTCTTGTTTTTTTTTTTTTTTAAAGGTGGAATATTTTACTTTTTGAAATATAAGGTTAATTTCTTTTACCCAGAATTTTGATCCTGATTTCCCTGATACTTACATCAACATTTATATTCTTCTGTTTTCTACCATCTTAGCTCCTCTCCTTCAGAGCAATAAGATTTTTTTGCATATTATATATGCATTTCCCTCTGCATATAAAAATTATCCAGAAAAATAAATTTGAAAATGTTAGCTTCCACCAAAGCAAGTCAATTTAAATACATTTGAGAACTGCCAGGAGATTACAGTCTGCTTTGTGTAGTGAGCCTGAGTCCAGGCACCCTGTGCCTATTTCTTCCCAGAGCTCACACTCAGTGAATTGAAATTGGCAAGTCTGAAATCTTGCACAGAAAGACT